>JAOPHQ010005979.1:357500-385000 GCA_030340625.1 Merluccius polli
GTGTGTGTGTGTGTGTGTGTGTGTCGATGGTAGAATGTGTGTGTTTGTCGATGGTAGACTGTGTTTATGTGTGTTCATTCATGGGTTACTTTATTATTTAGCTTGTAAAGACCCAGTTTAGTTTCGAAAATGTCTTATTTTACTTAACGTATATTCTTCAAGCTTTATTTATTTTACAAAAAGAATTTTGCACTTTTTTCATTCATTTCTGGTTTAATCAGAGAAATGTTTAAAGCCCAATGGGGAAAATGTTCAATAAACAGCATATTTGAAATAATTTCTTTGTCTTTTGTTATTTCACAAAATAATCGTAATCGTAATCGAAAATCGGATTTTGAGAGAAGAAAATCGAGATTTTATTTTTGGGCTAAATCGAACAGCCCTAAAGCCCGCCCAGAGCCTGAGTCACCCAATGGCAGGCTTGGGCGGGGTTATGCCAACAACCTATATCCGGTACAGCCAGACTACCCCCCCTAACCCTTACCTGCTCCTTAACAACATGTATCTGTATTCAATGGAAGTCGCTTTAAAAGTGTCTTTTAAATGACTAAATAGTAAAGACGGCTCACCACCACTACCGCTCTCTCTCTCTCTCTCTTCCTCAATCTGTCTCTCCAGCAATGTTCCTTAGTTTTTGTCATCCTTCTCTCCTTCATGTCAATCTCTCTCTCTTCCCCCTCAGTCCTTTCCCTGTCCATCCTTCCTTCATGCTACTTTTGTATCTTTCCCTCACGGTTGCACTATTTCTGTCTTGTCTATTTTCTATCTCTATCTCCATCTCTCCTCCCTCCCTCCTTTCAGTTTTTCCATCCATCCGTCCTCCATGTTTCACTTTCATGTCTTATTGTATTCTCTATCTCTCCTCCTTTGCTCCTTCCAGTGTGTGTGTGTGTGTGTGTGTGTGTGTGTGTGTGTGTGTGTGTGTGTGTGTGTGTGTGTGTGTGTGTGTGTGTGTGTGTGAGAGAGGGTATATCTGCTGCAGCCCCCCTTTCGTCACACTGCTGCCATATGCTCTGGGCAGAAGTGATGTGTAAGCATGTTTGTGTGTGTGTGTGTGTGTGTGTGTGTGTGTGTGTGTGTGTGTGTGTGTGTGTGTGTGTGTGTGTGTGTGTGTGTGTGTGTGTGTGTGTGTGTGTGTGTGTGTGTGTGTGTGTGTGTGTGTGTGCGTGCGTGCGGACGGAGAAGCAAGAGCACCCTGTCTGGGTAGTGTCAGTGTGATGGTCTAGCAACTGCAAGATGTATTTTGCATTAGTTGATGTCTGTGAATATGCATGTTTGTTTATTAGGGATCTATGATGATACATCCCTAATGATGATAGAGAGGTAGCGCTTGCCCGGTGTTTGTTGATAATACAGTAATGGCACCGTATGCTAAATGTCCAGAAAAAACAACCACGCATAAACACCGATACATCTGCTGGTTGTTAACTTAACAGCGACACCGGCCGTACAGAACCAAACATGGTAACTTGTGCTGTTCAGACGCAGCGCCATGATGGATACGTGAGGAGATAGGCACTGTTTCAATAAGTTAAAGACATGCCAAGTTGTGAGCTATGCCTAACATGATTGACTTCATGATACATGGTCGACTGCATGATACGTTGAAAACGTTTCGGAGCTACTGTTTTTAACTGTGGTTTTAGACATTTAGTCTTTTATCCTTTAACAGAACGGGGAAGTCCTGGGCTCCTTGAACAGATGATTTGGAGATCGGTTGCCGCGTCACAGTTGACCAGTTAGTTACTAAGCTGTTGACCACTTACTAAGCAGTCATGAGATGCTTTTTGAAAGGTAGAAACTAGAAAAGTGTACTGATCAATGAGTGAATCGCCGATTCGTAACGTTGGAATCGACTTTCTGACCGATGCATGTTACGTATGGCTCGGTTGGGGGCCAACCAACCTTGCATCATAAACATTCAAATCGATGTACCGATGCGTATCGGTGAATCGTCACGTCCCTACACTGTTTGTGTGTGCATGCACCCCTTTTCACAGAAGGAAAATCACAGTCGTAGCTCATCACATTTATTATGGGTGCGCTTCATTTAGGTATGGCAATGCACCAGTATAGACACAACTATATACACTGACCACGCTGGTGCAGCGACGGACATACATAAAACCGACCTAACGTTAAAATGACAGGAACAGGAGGTGACCTTACCCTGCTACTGACCACCTGTGAAAAGGGTCCATTGAGCTCAATGCAATGCTGTGCAGCTCAATTGCTAAATCATAGCACATTCACACTGACCGAGTCAAGCCCTCATAATATTAGTATGTAAGAGGCGCTGTGAGTAAAAGTGTCCACCACAGGGCATTGTATTTGATCTGCTGAGTCACTGTGATGCTAAATCATGTATAGCTTCCCCTCTCTCAGTGAATATGCAGTTGTGTAGTGGTGAAGCTGGCTTTCTTTCTGCCCTGTTGCAGTGTAAACAGCTGTATGTATGACTATTGTTGACCAATGACCACCAAACACCCCCCCCCCCCCCCCCTCTCTGAAGCTAGCCCGTAACTAGCATGTTAGCATCTTTTTGAGGCCATGCTGTGATTTAGAACAGGAAAATAAGACATTCACCCTTCTTTCATTCATTTGTATAATTAACAGTGGGGTTATCCGTTTTTATATTGTTAAAGCAACGTATATTTAGTTATGCATCCTAGTTCCCACCTGAAAGGTTCTGGGTTCGAACCCCAATGCCCACAGTCTACGCTGTATGTGTAATGGATAATGTGCACTGCACTAACCCCTACCTGCTCATTGATGTTATGTATCTAAGAAATCTTAATCTTGGATGAAAGTGTCTGATATATCTCTTAAATAGTACTTTGCATCGTATAGCATCTTACCCTAGCTGTCCATGCTGTATACCAGGAAGGATAGCTCAACCTAGCAATTATGGGGCACTTCGAAATTTGACATCCTTGCTGTACCGACAGTGATATATTGTTGATTTACTTTCTACTGACAAATGTGCTTATTGTAAGTCGCTTTGGACAAAAGCATCTGCTAAATGCCCTAAGTATAAATGTATTTTTAGATTCATCACTCACCTTACAACAGACTGCTCCTTTTAAATGTCACCATTTACTGTTGTTATAACATGGGTGTGGGTATGTAGTTCTTCTTGGGGTGTGCATGTTGCGAGAGTTTGTTTCTGTCTAATTGTCTAATTGTGATTGTAAACATGACTGCTATCTGTTGCATATTGTGTTGCATCTCATGTTGTGTATGTCTTTTGTCAGGACGCCCTCGAAAACGAGATGGTACATCTCAAGGGGTTTTATCCTGTAAATAAAACATTCAACATTTTCTTTTTCCTTTTGTGTGTGTGTGTGTGTGTGTGTGTGTAAAGTGTGACCTCCCTATAGGTCTGGCTCGTGTTTCTCTCTCTCTCTCTCTCCCTTTCGGTCTCTCTGTTGTTCCGGCTCTGGATTTTGTCCTTGGGTGAGTCAGTCCGTCCTCCCCATCATGGCTGCCACTGTTCTGCAGTTTCTCCTCCTCTTCTCCTCCTCTGTCTCCCTCTCAGGTGAGTTATACAGCGTCTTTATCAAACACGTCTATTTATATTTTCTATTATTCTATTAGAACATGACCCTTCTTGAAAATGTATTGAAATATTATATTTTGAGGATAACAACATTTACACTGACATTAACAAACTTGACTTGTCAATTTCTATTAGAATATGACACTTCTTAGAACAGGAGAAATAATATATTTTGAGTATAGCGGCAGGCTACCATTTACAATGACTACAAAATGTGGGAATTATAATATGATGGGATTTTATGTGTAAGCCAAGTTTGCCTTTGAAATGCTGACATACTATTCTATTTACATGAATACCTGAGCTAACAATCTCATGTTCTTGCGTTATAGTGGCAGTCTTGTTTGGTGAGCCAAGAATTTATGGAGGTGCGTTTTCTCTTCTTCAAATCTGTACTGCATGGTGCATCTTGTATTATATTTGTACAGCGTATATGTAATATATGTAATATTTGTATATCATTTGTATATAATGTGTCATGTATTCACTTTTACCTGTTTGAAATCAAGCCAAATTAATTTAAAATTGTGAACAAAAACCAAACTGGAATTTGAAAATGTGTATCAGAATGGACTGATTGATTAAGTGACAGGGAATGCCTTATGTGTTTGATTGTGACAGAGGATGCTACCGGCTATGGGCCCATTTTTGAAGAGGAACCACTGGATGTGGTCTACAACGAGGACTCCCCTGATGGACGAATATCCATGAACTGCAGGGCAAGGGCTAACCCGCCAGCCTCCTACAGGTAACTACGTTTTCACCACTGTCTTTTCACAGGAAAACGCTTTCCGTCCACTAGCGTTTTTACCACTGATGTACGAAAGCGCTTTATGTCCGCTAGCGTTTTCACCACTGTTTTACGTATTTACATTTTTTCACCTCGAAGACTGAGTTTACTCCACATTTTCTGTCTGCACTGCGAACCTGTCATTACAGCACTAGAGGGTGGTGTTGCGCGAAACTGTCGAGAGGTCCCACCTAAAATAGTATAGCGTCAAAAAAATCGCCTTCCTACATGGGCCCCTGACAGCTTCTGTGCACCGGTTGCACCGTCGATATTTACGCCAGTGGCTCAGCTTGGCGGTGGTGTAAAATACTTTCCCAATTTCTTTTCTGATCCGTTATATCCGTTGCTATGTTTCTCTCCACCAGGTGGCGGCGTGACAACTGGGAGATCAAGCTGATGGAGCAGCCTGATGAGCACTACAGCCTGGTGGGGGGCAACCTGGTCATCACCAACCCCCGGCAGAAGAAGCACAGCGGGTCCTACGTCTGTGTGGCCAAGAACATCTACGGCACCGTCATCAGCAAGGAGGCCAGGGTCAAGTTTGGAAGTGAGCGTTGCTAACTTTTTAGCTAGCATTGCTAAGTTGCTAACTGTATAGCTACTAGTGCTACATTTGCTAACTGTAGCCAGTGCGCTGCATTGCTAACTTTAGTTAACATTGCTCATTTTAGCTGGGCACTGTGTTTTTTTGCGAGGCACTGCATTGCTAACTTTAGCTAGGCGCTGCATTGCAAAAAAAATGTCATTGCTAACTATAGCTAGTATTGCTAGCTTTAGCTTGTCAAGTTAAATGTAAGCCTATGTTTACAGCCCTGTGGCTAATGTTGTTACTGCTACTCCTCCTGATAAAGTGTAATCCAAAGTATAAATCACTAAATGGTTGATGATTTTGCATTATGCATTATCTAATATCAGTGTCTCTTCATCCTTTCTCTATGCCTCTCACTCAAGTCATGGATGAGTTTCCACAGGAGGACAGAGACCCTGTCTACGCCAAAGAGGGACAGGGGGCCGTTCTCCTGTGTGTCCCTCCTAAAGCGTGGCCAGGTATGTAGCAGTAGCCATCTATACCAATACTAAGTCCATCCCTGTCCCATTACTAAGTTTCATCTAGGGGGGTTCGACTCCCCTTTAGATGTTCCCCATTTGTAGTTATAATATTGTTATTATTATTAGTACTCTTGGTAATTACTATTTAGCCATTTTTTTCAAAGCAATTTAGCGGCTTTAGCTTTAAACACAGAAATGTGGATTCTGTTGGATTCTACCATCCTATGTATTTGACATTAGTTAATATTGGCAATGCTTAGTTTTCCCTCTCTTATTCTCTCCCCCCCTCAGTTGAGGTGACATACCGCTGGATCTACAACGAGTTCCCCGTCTTCCTGCAGACGGACCACCGGCGCTTCGTGTCCCAGCAGACGGGGAACCTGTACATCTCCCGTGTGGAGGCCCAGGACGCCGGGAACTACTCCTGCTTCGTCTCCAGCCCCATCATCGGCAAGAGCGTCTTCTCTAAGTTCATCCCTCTCATCCCCACGCCGCCCGACGAAGGTGAGTCGACCCCTGCCCTGCTGTCATCTCAGAGTAATCTATTGATCTGTATCTTTACATCTATCAATCATCCATCTAACAAGACTGCGGCTTCCAACATGTTCAAGTGCTTTCTTTCTCTTGTTTGTTCTTCCTCTCTTCGTTTGTTTGTTTGTTTGTTTGTTTGTTTGTTTGTTCCTCCCTCCCTTCCTCTCTTCTTTCCTCCCTTCCTACCCCCTTTACTCCCTCTCTCTCTCTCCCTCCCTTTCTGTTCTTCCTCCTTCCTTCCTTCCTTCCTTCCTTCCTTCCTTCCTTCCTTCCTTCCTTCCTTCCTTCCTTCCTTCCTTCCTTCCTTCCTTCCTTCCTTCCTTCCTTCCTTCCTTCCTTCCTTCCTTCCTTCCTTCCTTCCTCCCTTTCTCCCTCACTGCCCCACCACCCTCTCTGTTTCCCCCCCTCTAGGGGAGGAGAGGAGGTACCCAGCAGACATTGCTGTGATGTTCCCAGACACCAAGGCCATGTTGGCCTCCAACATCACCCTGGAGTGCTTCGCCCTGGGCAAGTAAGTCACGCCAACAACTAGGAGTGCAATACCAATAGCCATAAGCTACCTGTAGGCCAATACAGATGCTGAATTGCTTTTCTCTTTTTTCGTTGTGACGTCTTCAAAACAGTGGTCGTTTTTGTGATCAAAATATAAAATATATGTAATATATATTAGGGCTGTCAATCAATTAAAGAAACATTTCAATTCAAAATACATTACATTATTGTGGCACATGAGTAAAGCATTGAAAAGCATTGAATACTCTATATACCTCTTATTATCACTCCTGTGACATATGGTCTAACTTAGGGACTGTACGATATTTACCGGGGGGGGAGGGCCGGTCGTCAGGGGGGGAGGGCCTAGGATAATTTTTTTAAGCCTTAGGGGAGGGCCCAGGAGAATATTTTTGGCCTGGGGGGAGGGCCGAGGAAAATTATTTTATGGGGGGGCAATCGTCATGACTCATGCCGAGTTCGATGTTTAAATGAAAGATAGGATAGCCTGTAAGGAAGTGAACGTCTCCTTTACCATAACCATAACCCTTTTTGGAGTGAATTGTTTCACAGTAGACTGCGGACGCTGTAGACTCTGCTCTGCGAGCGGACGCTGTAGACTCTGCTCGTCTCATACCACCGCGAACGGGTTTATGAGACCCCAGATCGTTTCACACAGACGCGGGAGGGTACCTTTGGCGTCAGTATCCAGGGCTTAATTTGGGCCGGAACACGCCGGAATATGTTCCGGCACCTCCAACGGTGGATCCGGCACCTTTTTTATTTTTTTATTCCCCCCCCCCCCCCCCCGCCGTCAGTGGTTACGATCGCGCAACCCCGTCATCAGTCCGCGGTCCCCCCCCCCCCCCCCCCCTCCCGTTGACAATCACGAACACCCCCCCCCCCCACCCACCCCCGGGCGTGACAAATCGTCGGTAGGCCTATATTACGAGTTGGGATGAGAACGGGTTGTCTGCCGAAACCGTCAAGTCTAAATCATGCGATAGGCGCGCACGATGACATCCTCACAGCATGCACACGGGCTGTGTGTGGACTCGGGTCTGCGGCTGAGTCCGCGGCCGGGTCCGCGGGTCCGGTGCTGGGTCCGCGGCTGGCGGGTCCGGTGCTCCCCCCCCACCCCCCCCGTTGACAATCGCGCCGAATGTAGAGCATATTGTAATGCAGCGTTGAATGGATGAATAGCTTACATAAGGGTCCCCAGCACTTTTCAAACCACACTCAAGCTTATGGTTATTGTCCCCACCACTTCTAAAACCTAAACTGACGCCACTGACCACATAGACCAAGAATCGCAGGGTGATCATTAGTCGCTCTTAGTCACAGTAGTTTGTGTTTTGTCTTATAATAGCCTATAAGGTACAATGTCATCAGCCAAGTTGTGAAATTATTGGGGGAGTCTCGTAACATTGATAAAAGCAGGCTTGTCCCCATTCTCAAGATCAAGGCACAGCGTGGCATAAACCCCTGCTCTTGCTGTGTGTGTATGTGTGCTTATGTGGCCGTTTTAACCTTGTAAACGTCATTTTCCGACCAATTTTATTTGATTCACGTAGCGGGGAGGGCCTAGGAGAATTTTTTTGAGCCGGGGGGAGGGCCCCGGAAAAAAAAAAATTACCAGGGGGGAGGGCCAGGCAGAACAATTTTAACCCGATCGTCTGGCGACCGGCCCTCCCCCCCCGCTAAATATCGTACAGTCCCTTAGCCTGTTCAATGATTCCCCTATTCCACAGGGGAGCTCTCATATCTTTCCAATGAGGGGTACCTCATTGGAAAGATACTACCTCACCTTACCTTAGCCAAGTACCTCACCTTACCTTAGCCAAACGGCAATAACACAGCCCACCACCACCACCACCACATAGGAAATCATTTCCAAACCTGTCATTTGATTGAATAATACATGTGTGTCCACGTGTGCGTTCAGTCCCATCCCTCACATCGTGTGGCGGAAGGTGGATTGCACCGACCTGCCGGCCAACCACCAGATCAGTGAGTCGGGGGCGCGGCTGCACCTGTACAACGTGCAGTACGAGGACGCCGGCGCCTACGACTGCGAGGCCATCAACACCAAGGGCAAGGACGTGCACAAGGCCTGGGTCTACGTGGAGTGTAAGTCCTCATGTGCCGGCGCCGACCCAAAATGGCGTAATCGTAGCGCTCGCACAGGGTTCATATGGCGATTTTTGACACGTCCCTCACGCAGCACACGCACGGCGACTATAAATTACGTTTAAGGAATCGCAAGTGTGGTTGAGAACAATTCAAAGCATCCAATCACAATTGGAGTAACTATTTTAAAAAAAAGATGAACAAAACTGTACCAAAGGTTAGAGTAGTTATAGGAAGGAATTAGAAAATGTTTAATGGTTGTTACATCTCAGACAAAATATACTTCTACAAAGTGCATTTTACATCAAATACAATCAAAACAACAACAATAACATGGAAATATAAGAGCTGAAAACTGTTCTTGGGAAGAGCTGATGATAATGATAGTAGCACTTGTCTGAAGTAGTACTGCTAATAGAAACCTTCACTTACCAATAAAGACGGTAAACATGGAAGCTTTTCTCACAGTATTACAATGATCGCACAATCAATATTTTACATCTAAACCAAACACCCTACACCCAATACAATCTGTACAATTTGATGTGGCGTGTTTGTTTGTTTTGCTGACCAGCTGCTCCGGAGTGGGCGGAGACCATCAACAACACGCAGGTGGACCTGGGCTCGGAGCACACCATGCGCTGCGTGGCGTCCGGAAAGCCCTTCCCCTTCATCCGCTGGTACAAAGACGGATACATGGTAGGACCACTGGCCGCTCCTTCCTTTCTCCCTCTGTGTTTATAGTTGTGAGCCACAGCCCCCTCTAGTGGCTGGAGCTGTGTGTTACAGTTTTGGACGTGATGTTACATGATGTGACATTACAGCTTACTTAATTACTTATTTTTTACTAAGTAATAACTAAGTAAATGATTGCCTGAGCCATAGCTTTTAGCTTAATTTAATACAAGATACAAGAATATGAAAGGAAACCTGTAGACCTCAGTACATTATTACATATTGTTACTGCATTTTTAATGCAGTCCAAACTTGACCGACAAAAAGAGCTCAAAACACAATATAGGTGGGATCTGGTATTTATGTCTAAATTATATCGCTATAATGAGAGATTGTTTTTCTTGTCTCCTTTATTTTCTAGTACGGGAAAGGAGAACTAAAGTTTTCCAGTCTAACATTTGATGACTCTGGGATGTACCAGTGTGTCGCGGAAAACTACTGGGGCATCAAGTATGCCAACGCCGAGCTACGTGTGATTGGTAGGTCGGCTCATCATAATGCAAGCTACTACCTGTTGTGTTGTTTATGTATAAAATAATACAAAAAATAAAAAATATATATAAATTTTCTCGCCCCCCTGCCAGCCTGCGCTCCGACCTTCGAGCTGAACCCAGTGAAGAAGCAGCTGCTGGGCGCCAGGAATGGGAGGGTGGTGATCGAATGTAGACCCAGGGCCGCACCACGACCACGCTTCACGTGGACCAAGGGGAAGGAACTTCTTTTCAACAACTCACGGTCGGTAGAACCAGAAAAAAAACCCACATTTTATGTAGTTTATAAATTGCTGTAGCCACATGCCCTGATTTTCGTTGCACTTTTTTTTAACATATTTTTTCTTGCTATTTTAGTTATTTTAGCAGATGTTGTAGCAGCCTTTTATCCAGGTCTGGGTTCGACCCACAGTGTCCACAGCCTTACCTGTAGGCCTACTTGAGCAAGGTGTTCCCAACTCCTACCTGCTCCGTAATGCCATGTATCTGAATTCACTGTATTTCAATAGAAGCTTAGCTCTTGAATGCACCTGGGGGTTTTGTTGAAACAACACCCCCAGGTGCATTATGGGATATGCAGTCAAGTTGTATTTATTTGTTTCCACAGCATCTCGCTGATGTATGACGGGAGTCTGGAGATACTGAACGCCACTAAGAATGACGAGGGTGTGTACACCTGCCTGGCAGAGAACGACCGAGGGAAGGCCAACAGCTCCGGCTCGCTCACCATCACAGGTGTGTGTGTGTGTGTGATGGGGGGGGGGGGGGGGGTGGTCAATCCATGTGTGTGTGTATCATCGTTGTGTATGAAATCCTGGGCTCTCTGGTGTCTGTGTTGTTTCCTGCTCTCCTCCTAGAGGCCACCAGCCTTACAGTTGTCCCCGAGGAGACGATGGCGAAGGTCGGCGAGGAGGTCATCCTGGGATGCGCGGCGTCCTACGATCCCATGCTGGACATCACCTTCGTCTGGGCCGTCGACCACCGGCTCATCGACTTTGATACAGAATGGCAACACTACGAACGTGTCATGGTAATAGTGGTGGTGGTGGTGGTGGTGATGATGATGATGATGATGATGATGTTGATGATGATGATGATGGTGGTGATGATGATGATGATGATGATGATGATGATGATGATGATGATGATGATGATGATGGTGGTGATGATGATGATGATGATGATGATGATGATGATGATGGTGGTGGTGTACTGTGTAGACCAAGAAGTCCACATCTCACAGTTTTCTCACTTTTAGGAATGTGTCTTGCACCACCTGTGATGAATGTATTGATTGTGTACATGTCCTTGAAAATGATTAGAAATAATATATCAAAAATAAGAATTATTATTTATGTGCAGTGAAATTGCATATTTAGAACAAGTATAATACATTTTTTTGAGGTTTTTCATAATTTAAGTGGAATTGATTTTATATATTTTATATTACCATTTAAATGTATTAGATTTTAATACTTTTACATACATTATACTTTTTAAAATTTCAATCCTGGCCTTAATTTTTTAATGCAGAACAAGCAATATCGGAGTGCTAGCAAGTGTTTCCTTAAATTGGTATTGGTATGAATAGAGTACTAACTCTAATCTATCCCACATCCCATGTTCTTTCTCGTCTCCTCTCCTCTCCTCTCCTCTTCTCTCTCTTTCTCTCCCTCCCTCCCCCCCCCGGCCAGGACGAGGAGGGCAAAGGGGACCTGAAGATCTTGAACGTCCAGGTGTGGCATGAGGGGCGCTACACGTGCACGGCTCAGACCGTGGTGGACAACGCCACCGCATACGCCGACCTGAAGATCGTAGGTCAGTACTGATGTACCACCTCACAAATCATCATGCATGTATTACTAGAGGATGCTATGCTCATCTATTAGATTGAATTCGACCAGACAAGACTAGACAAGGAAATAGTAGATTAGACTCTTAGACTCTTCTCTCTTAGACTAGGAGAGAAAATATTAGATTAGATGAGTTAGAGTAATTGAGTACAAACAGTATATAGTTATATAGTTATATAACAGTTATATAGTAAAACTACAATCTTACTGTAGTATAGATGTTCACCAAGAGTATATAGTATATATTATTCATTTTGAAACTACAATAAATTGACCAAAAGTATTGGCTTGTTTTTTATAGTATATCAAAAGAAAAAAAATATTACTCAAATGTTTATTCTAATGTTTACTTCACAAAAAAAAAAAAAAATGAACATTGTATTTTCCTCCTCGACATGACCAGGCGTTCCCGGGCCTCCCGGTGTCCTGCGTGTACAAGAGATCAGAGACACCTCCATCAAGCTGCTGTGGAGCACAGGAGGCGACCACAACAGCCCCATCCTCTACTACACCATCCAGACCAGACACTTCTGGGCTCTCAACGAGGACGACTGGAGAAACGCCACCACCTGTAAGTACCCTCTGCTACCACTCGGGGGTGACGTTGCTTCAGCTGTCTGCTGTCAACTGTTAGGTTTTCAATGAGTTGGATTTCCTTACCAACTTCCAACTAACATTTCAAATTATTTTCGGGAGGTTTAGTTCACATTTGTCTAATGACTACCTGTTCAAATTTTGACTTGTCTGTTATTCTGTGTGATCGGGCATCCTCTGAATTTGTAACCATGAACCTGATTGAGCACTAAGACTGGACACAAAGACACGGACACATCCCTTGATTTCAAATACACGTTGACATATTCCTTGAAGTAAAAAAATGTTTTCAATGGATTTGAAACTTAATTGCTTAAAACGCAACCCTGCGATGCCTCTCTCTACCTGTGTTGAAGTTCCACCGTTCCTGGACGGTACGGTGGAGACGGCCGACGTTACCAATCTGTTCCCCTGGATGGAGTACCAGTTCAGGGTCATTGCTACAAACCAGTACGGCTCCGGGGAGGCCAGCATCCCCTCCATCAAGATCAAGACCTGGGACGCCGGTAAGAGAACTCAAAAAGCCACTCAGAAGGAGATGAGCGTTAGGATAGTAGAATAGAATAGACTAGACCAGAGTAGAGCAATAGCAGTCGAGATATTGCACTTCTGGATGATGCACATTTGCTGAAATTGAAATGACATTACAGTGGCCGTATATAGTCTAGTAGTGGCGAGGGTGATTGACTCCCAGCTGAAAGGTTTTGGGTTTGAACCCTGTTCATTTTTCTTGTGCGGTTGAGTATTACATTTGTTTTTTGGGCCACAAGGCATAGGCATTTTAAACATGTACTGTAGGAGATCATCATGGGATTTTTTGTTGATACTCCGCCATATTGAGAGGACTCAAGAGAGTTGCAGTACTGTAAAATCCTAAATCAACGTAAATATACCGTACACTAGGCTAATGAAAACTTGTTGTTTTGCCATGTCTCGCATGAGAAACGCTGTGGCAGTTTCAAACACAACAATGTCTCCCCATAATGGCAAATCGTTTCACGATGTATTACTAAACAATGACCACAAAAACATGAATACCTCCAACATAATAACTAACCATCCAATGCTCCTTATGCTCCCAAAATGAAGGGGGTCATTGCGATGTGGTGGTGATATACAAGCCCTATATCTAAAAAGCAGCTAAATAGTAATAGTAAAGATAGTGATGACAAAGTTTCGATGGATATGCTTTTTTATGGATGTGTGTTTGATCAGGGAACCCTAAATTAATACTAACTCGATTTTTCGTTATTTTTTCTCGGTCAGCTCCGGTTGTTTCTCCAACCGACGTGGCAGGTTATGGAGGCAGGGATGGAGAGGTCCTCATCACGTGGACCGTAGGTTCCTTTCCCTTCATTATCATTTCATAATATACAAATAATATAGAAAGATGCTATATTATTAAATAATATATTTAATAACTAGATTATATAACTATGTAATCTAGAGCAAGATGCCCTAACCCAGGCCTGGGCAATCTGTTCCACAAAGGGCCGGTGTGGCTGCAGGTTTTTGTTCAAACCAAGCAGCAGCACACCAGACTTGACTCATTTAATCAACTGATCTCAGTCTTCAGAGAGCTGATTGGTCAAACTGTGTGCTCTTGGTTGGTTTGAACAAAAACCTGCAGCCACACCGGCCGTTTGTGGAACAGATTGCCCAGGCCTGCCCTAACCCCTGCCTGCTCCTTAATGACCTGTATCATTATTCACTGTACATAAAAGTGATTCTCAATTGGTGGATGGGTCGCAAGGACATTTGGAGTGGGTCGCAGAGCATATGCCAAACCTTAATCTTAAGGAAGAAGCTCATGAATTAACTAATGTTTCAATGTTAATTAATATATCAATGGCTTACTATTTCATTGAGTTTTTGCAAACTTTTTGTACGCTCAATGTTTTTAACAGTACCTGACAGCATTGTTGATGGCTGGTAAATACATTTTTGGTTGTAATTATTTTTGGGTCATGACTTAATGACTAATGACACATGTGGATCCTGAGGCTAGACAAGTTGAGAGCCATGGTTCTAAATGACTAAATAGTAAAAGAGTAATGTTACATAATTGTAATTGTAATTAAAATATATTTTAGGCTAATACTTGCTGTCTGTATAACCAATCCGTAAATCATTTAAACCATAAACTTAATGGTAACTCTGTTGGTGAACTTCAATCAGTGCTCAAACTTAACTCCTTCCCAAATGACTCAATATTGTAACATGCAACACAAATATGATAAAACTAAGGTACCAAACTTACTAACTAACTAAAAATATATTGTCATATTGCAAAAAGGATTTGTTTTTAACTGAATGAGTCGTCATCTCCGTGCCGCCATCCTAGCCCGTGCAACCGTGGTACTTCTCGGGCAAGAAGTTTGGCTACATCGTGGCCTTCAAGCCCCACGACGCATACGACTGGTGGTACGAGACCATCTCGGACCCCGAGACCCGGCGCTACGTGCACCGAGACCCCTACTTCTTGCCCACCGCGGAGGACTTCCAGGTGCGCGAGTTCCAGGTGAAGGTCAAGTCGTTCAACGTGAAGGGTGACGGCCCCTACAGCCCTACCACCATCGTCTACTACCCCAGAGAAGGTGGGTTTGGTTTTTGGTATGTAGCTCAACAGTAGAAACCAGAGTGAGAGTGGAGAGTTAGAAGCCCTTTTTGGCACACTCACGTTAAAAATACACTTCTTTAAAGATGAGCACAATATTATTTTTTCTTTAGAACTCTATGTAGTATTTTTAACACAGTTACACTAGTTAATGTGCAATATTAAATCTCTAAAAAAACTAATCTAAAATTGTGCCGGGATGAACCCTGAACCCACTTCTCACCCTGGACCAAGGTTATACACAACAATAAAGTACAAATTGAAAAAGAAAATAAACAACCAAAACATGTGACTCAATGACACTGAATGCTATCGAGGATCACTAAGATATCAAAGTTGTATCAAAGATTCATAAAAAAGTCAGAAGCTGTTAATATACTTCCTCCACTGTATGATTACATTTCTACACAATCAATATGAAATCTGGTTCAGTTTTACACTGAAAAACTGAACACTATACACTAGAACCATTGTCTTATCTTATCTTACCGTATCTTTATCCACTAGAGCAGTGTTTTTACACAAGGGTACTGCAGGCGGTAGGCCTAAATGTCATATAGATAATTGAAAAAATACAGATTTCCTGAGGTCAGGGCAAATCTGCATAGCTGATGTTTTATTTTTTTCCCTCCAGTTCCCGCCGAGTCTCCCACAGACGTGTACGCCAGGCCGGTGTCGTCTCACGAGGCCCTGGTGTGGTGGCTGCCTGTGGTGGACACGGGCACGGGCCTGCAGCAGTACATCGAAGGATACCAGGTAATTTAACCACGAAATGGAACGGTTCTCTAGCTTGCTATGTACTGGAACAGTGGGTACAATGGCGACTGAGGAGAACATCTAGAAATGTAGGAAACGAGGGAGAATAGAAGATGGAGAATGGCTACGACTTTTGAACACTGCCAGTCAGTCTGTTTGTGAGGCCCTAAGCACACGGCCATATTGGGACTTGAAATAATGTACAAAATAGATGTACACATGCCGTGCTACAACTATGAGGCGGAAATTCGTGCTCCATGTGCTTTGGGCTTTAGACAGCAAGCTAAGAAAAAAAAAGTTACCTTTCAAAGCTATGATGATGTACTTTACATATTATGGCTAGGTGAAGTACTGGCGGAAGTACGACGACACGGAGCCGGGTGCTAACCGGATCTTCGTCCCGGCGTCGATGAACCAGACGCGGCTAGAGAACATGCTCCCTGATGCCCACTACCTCATCGAGGTGCGGGCCTTTAACGGGGCTGGCTTCGGACCCCCCAGTGAACACTGTGAGATGTTCACCAAGAGACCACGTAAGACAACGTTTGAACTTTATTTTACTCAACTATGAATGAATGTCTGAATCAAGTGGTCATTTTGGTGCTTTGATTGTTTTTCGGTTTAAAACTGCATGGTGTGACTCTCCTGTATTTCTCCACACATCTCCTCCTGACTCCAGCACCACCAGACCCCCCCAGGATGTGGCGCTATGTCAGCTGGACGGGCCAGTGGTTGTACGTCTGGTGGGACCACATCCAGTATGACTGGTTTGGGGACATCTCCTTCCCCCTGTACTACAAGGTAGGCTCTGGGAATGGGAAGAGATCTGGTACTGTTAGGACCCCACTAACAGCGGGTCCCATAGGCCGGGGAATGGGAAATAAGGAAGAAAACAAAAAGTGGAAAAAATGAATTGTACCGTCAATGAGAACAAACGTTACAAATGTTTTTACAAAATTGTTTTTACAGTTGATTGTTTTGCACTTTACAATTATTTTGTTATTTGGTGTCATGTATTGCCTGGTACATATTTAAACATGATGTATATTGGACCCAATTGGAGTGCAGTATGTAGACAACAACTTTTTGAAAATGTTTCCAGGACACACATGACACACATTAAAAAAAGGTTTGTTTCTCTTTGTTTCTCTTAGAAACAAACTACATCTCTCTCTGTAAAAAAAAAAAAGTCAACCTAGCAAAAATGAGCCGTTAACCTAAAAACAATATCTCCAATGTCTCCTCATCAAGGTCATGTTCCGGAAAACAGGATACATCTATGGGAAGGTGTACATCACAGGCTGGCATTTCATGGACTTCCCCATGCCCCAGGTCGGGGACTATGAGTTGATGGTGCGGGGCCGCTACGAGGGAGGGGACGGACCCGTCCGCAAAATCAGGATCAAGGGTAAGGGCCCCCAACTGTCGTTTTTGTTCTGTTCTGTTCTGTTCTGTTTTAGACAGCGTTTGAGTCTCACATGTTTTTTGGACTGCAAGATGTGGGCATTATAAACATGTATAGTAGTAGAATGAAGTTACTGTGTTTTTAAGAGGGCAGGATAGTGTAGTGGCTATAGGGTGTTTGATGCACAATTTCCCCCTGAATAATATTATTTTGAATTGAAACTCGTAAAACTGAAAACTCTCATATTGGTTCACATTTAATACAAATTACAAGTGGAACATACAGTAATATATGTATACCCAAGGTGGTTCAATCAAATTGTTTCTTTTATACAACAATCATAGATAGTTTTTATCTATAGTAGTTAGAAAAGATAGTTTTTGAAATGGTGAGATAGCCTCTAGTGGTGAAGAAGATCCCGATCGATGATTGTCTACTCCTGCCTGTCCTGTCATCTCGCTCAGGTGAAGGAACTATGACCACGCCTTCTTTAAGCCTCGCCTCCACGCTGGTCCTGGCACTTTGCATTGTGGGAGGAGTGATCTAGGCCGGTCCCTGCTGCCATGCTTGGAAAGGACTCTGAGAAAAGAAAGAAGGGAGTACAAGGATCCTAAAACGAATATCCAACTCTATATCGATATAATCGAAGCCCAACGTCTAGTCCCCCACTGCAATCACACCTAGACAGATGTTATACTGAATTGGATTATATTGGCGTCTGAACCCTTACCCTTCCAAACGATTTGATCCTAGATCAGGCGCTGTGTCTTTTAAATTTATAAGACCTCCAAACCTGTTTATTTGTAAAGAAAGGATAAAATGCGTCTCTTTCATCTAATCGACTGTCCGATCATCCAAGGCCATATGTACTGCATAGTGCGCTTTGGCCAACTTTTTGTCCAGTCATCAATGAGTTTGTTTCCCTGCTCTTCTTTCAGGCAGCAAACAGAGCTAGCGCCTTTTACAATCAGTAATTACCGTGTGATGTAATGTATTGTCTGGGAAGGGAATGGTATGACTTGGCATACAGCAAGGCACGAAAACATCTGTAAAATATACTGTATATAATTCTCTCACTACCATATAATAATTTATGCACTTCATATTAACTAGCATCAAGCTTTTTCATTGTCCATGGCACTGAATACTATAGTATGCAAAATGTTGTACTGTTAGTACTAATAGAATAGTCATATATAGTATATATGACATTATTTTTTGGAGGGATTTAGGGAGAACGGAGGTAATAAATATATAACGTACTGAATATACACTACTAAAATGGCTGCATTTTGGGGTACTCTTGACAGTAATAGTAAATTCTGGGAGATGGACTTCATATCAGAGTTCAATGGCACTGAGCTTAATGATCATTGTTTGTGTAAATGTTTTTGAATTTGTTTATTGAATGACACATCATTTCTGCCATATCCAACTTAGACAGCTTGCTCTACACCCATGTGCTGTGTAATTAGAGCTTTTATGTCTTACCAGCTTGAAGCCATTTAAGAGCTTTCATAAAAAGGACTTAGTCATAGAAAAACCCCATCTGAACTAAAATGGAGGCCAGGGTTCAACCATCAATCACAAGTAATTGTGCTCTTTTATTTTCTTCAGTCTGTACTTATGCTGCAATCAATTAAATGCAATGCAATAGAAACAGTCAATTTGTTGTCTGAAATGGTTCTATTGTATTATCATATAATTTATTTAGGAATTCAACTATAATATGTGTATATATATTCACTATTAAGAAAATACACACCTACACCTACACAAAATGTAATGTAAAATGTGTTTTTTGTCAACAGGTGGCAGTGTTTCCATGAAGCCACAGTTTAAGTGTGTAAGAGCTCTTTCTCTCTTTCTCTCTGCCTCTCACACACAGACATTTACTGTATAAGCCCTTAGGAGTCGTTTGAATTGGCTTAAAGTCAGAAAAAAATAGTTAGTCGAAAATTAGCAGCTAGATAAAAAGCAGCTGAATAAATCACCATTGAACACTTAGTCCTTAGCCGTAGTCCTTATGAATCAAATAACTTTGCTTGCAGATTAACCTATCCATAATGGTTGCTTATTCTATCGTATCAATCATATATTCCCCTCTGGACAAGAAAAACTGATCAGATGTATCAAATTCCTGGAATAAAATTGAAAACTATGGAGAGTATTTTTCTGATTCTCTGAAAAGTTGGAGAGGGAGAAAGAAACATACGAGCCGAACGAGTAGCACACATGTACAGGACAGGATGGTGTGTTTTTAATGTTTTGACTCACATCTGAAAGGGTTCTGGGTTCAAATCCCAATGCAACCTACCCGCAGGCCCCCTTGAGCAGAATGCTTTATGATGTGCATTTAAACACTCCATTCACTCCAAGTTGCTAAATGACAAATGCCAACGCACAGTACCTTGTTGTGTGCTTCACAGAAAACTCACTCATGCGCAACACAAGCCTACACCTTAGGCGTCACAGTCTCTAAACCAATGTTTCCAAATCAATTTGGCTTGCGTAACTCCCCCCACCAACAGCCCCCATGCATCTTTTGGGTCCATTACGATCGCTTTTCCCATTTTTTACCTTGCTACCCTACCTACCTCAAACAAATTACCCCTGAGCAAGGAGAGTATCCTCAAGTGAGGCTGAAATCAATGGTGCCATTATGTGCAAACAATCACGTGCGCGTGCGCGCACACACGCACACACGCACACACACACACACACACACACACACACACACACACACAAGGGGGTCAAGGAGCTGGATTCAGCGATTTCAGCGCCCAGCCTATTCCTCGTGTTATTGTTGGGACAACAATGACAGTGTCCCTCTCTCTATTGGTCCCTTTTATGTACATATTCCTTTGTGGTGCCAGAACTCGGCCACAAAAAAAGAAGAAGGGGAAGGGGGGGGGGGGGGGGGGGGGGGGGGGGGGGGTAGGGGTTGGATGCTGTTTCTATCAATTGTCTTGACGTTCGTAAAGGTTTGGGTTAGCAACCCACCATTGATCAATGAAATGTCGACTACCTGGAGTCAATTAAGGAGGTCTCGAGAGGTAAGGTTGAGACTGGTAAACTCACTGTACTTCAATCGCCTGGAAGAGTGCAGGCAGAAGTCTGACTCCACACTATAAAAGCAAGGTTTTTCAATGAAGTACATTCAATTATACCACATTATAATACATCACAGAGAGATGGATTGTCTGTGGTGGTTTGTTTTTCCTATATCGTTTTTGAATAATGATGGGTGGTGTAATTGTTTCCCAAAGGACGATTGGGTCAAAATGTTCATACTTGCCCACAGAAGCATCCGATGCTGGATTTCATCGAAAACCTAATTGCACTCCCGAAAGGACTAATTTCCTTAGTATTTTAACTACTTTTACAAAGCCTTTAGCCATCCAAAATATGTGGGCCAAGGACTCCAGTAAATCAATTTCATTGGCGTAGCTAACAAAGAAAACCTTTCCATCTCAAAATCCTAAACCAGGAATGGATCTGTTGCTGAACAGGTGTTATAACTACTGTTTAGAACTACTGTTTTCCTCACGGTGTACAAGGGTGTCCTAACAAGTGAATCTCTAAAATAAATCTGCTTTAAATATATATATTTTCGCTGACAGGGAGAACAAATGGCGCCAACTGCAAGGAACAGCTATGGCCTGGATGAACTGCTACAATTCATTTTGAACTTCCAGTTAAATCAAGACCAGTCCAGTCCAGTCTATTCCAATCTAATCCAGTACAGTCCAATTAATTAATGTCAAGTCCAGTTCATTCCAGTCTATCTAGTCCAGACCAGTTCCATCCAGTCTAGTCCAATCCAGTGTAGTCCAGTCACATTCCTGTCAAGCTAGGTTTATGCTTATCTCAGATCCAACAGTCCTACTTTGTTATAGTTATAGGACTGGGGGGAGACGGCACAGAGCCTGGGCCGGAAACCAGGAACTGCAAGGGGTGGAGTTACACCTTGTTTGCTGTTTTGTGAAAGACATTTCTACCAAAGAAAACTAATTCGCGTGATGGATTAAGCTTTCAGAAGGGGACTTTAATGAATGTATTTCTTTCTACAGTCACTAGTCTACACGGTGTGGATTTGAAACCTTTACAGAGACTTTGTTATAGTTTACTACTGCTGGCCGAGTTTGTGTTCGCCAAATATGTGCTTACAGATCCCCCTCTAGCAACATCATTGGTTGAACCAGATTTGAGCTTGTCTGCCATCAGACTTTAGATATTAATCTGAAGTCTGATTTGTGAGACTAGGTTTATGCTTAAAGTCCTTTACAGTTACTTCCCCAAGAAGGTACAGGACATCTCTTAAAGAAACCCTAAACGTCTCCTAAAATCCCAAAGGAAAAGGAAGATACATTTTAAGGGGGCAAAATTATTTGTATCACGTCTTTATCCCTGTGAGAGTTAATCAACGCTTTACAAGCCAGCATCCAAAAGGGTAATTCAAACAACACCAGCTCAATGCTCAACACAATCATTCCTTATCAAGCGCTTGAGGTTCCTCTGTAATTATAACACTGTTTTGTCTAATGTGTTTTAATGAAAACAGATTGCCAAGCCTTAGTTTAAATAAGTAATCAAAAGAACCAATTCAATCAATGAGTTAATCAATAGTCATCTAGTGTCCGTGGAGGAGGGATTCTTTCCCAAATGGAAATACCACCGCTATACTCAACCTGTGTTTTCCAAATACTGAACAACTCTCAGTTATTATTTAGAAAGGCTGTCAACCATGTTGTTGGTCTGTCCACAACATTTGGACCCAACACACCATTTCACCATTTTGGTGTAATTGGTACAACCAATGAGTACATGTAAGAAATTACCAAAACCATTTATGCCATTGTCCTCTATCACTTGCATTGTGTACATGCTCTGTGGGCTATTGCATTGTACGTCAATACATAACTAGGTTGTATGCTCTCATGGTATTGTAACCAAACCATCCACCAAATGACATATAGGCCTACATATATTAAGATGAATTCTGATGCCTTAGTGTTAATTGTTCTGGTCCTATCTGACATTTTTGCAGTCTAGTTCAAAGAAGCTACACAAATTCCCAGCTATAGGCTCATCTATCATATACACACATCCAGTGTACGTCCCCATAGTTGAACGGGGTATGCCTCTGTTTATCTCGATGTTGAAAACATGCATTTGCCATGTCCCATTAGATTACAAGAGGTTCTCGTGCCATCATGTTTAACTTATGACCGCGAGCGCATGCACATTATACACACTCAATCTCGGAGCTCGCAGAGTTCACGGCTGGTCTCCAACCAAATTAACCAACTGATGTTTTGTGATTCCATACCGAAAACTAATATGTGTAGCCTCCACTCACTGCATTATTTTTTCAAATACTCTCAAAATCGACAACAATTTTTTGGAGCAATTCTTTCCATTAACCTCATCTGTAACCATATATACCCCGCCGTGTCATGTTTGTGTTTGCAGCTCACCGGTGAATTTGAATAAAGATCACATTCTCCATAATTTAGTGGTGGCATTACAGCCGGAAAGATGGATGTTATGAGTACAAAAAAAAGGCTTTTTAGGGGGGATAATAGCTATGGAAGGGCCTCACCATACCATCAGTGTGGCCTCCAAAAGAAGTGAAAGTAAAATAAATGCAAAGCGGCGTGCGTTAGCCTCCACACTAGCCTATATATCACCTGTGCTTTGGCAAGGACCCCTGGTTTGCTAGCTAGTTAGCCTAGTGAATATGCTCTTTTTTTTTTTTTTTACCAAAGTGCTATGTAACTTAGTACATATCACCACATTAGATATAGCAGAGCTGCCAAGTGCTACCTGCACGGCTAATAAGATAGCCAATGGAGGTACCTCCTGCTGTTTGATTGGCTGAGGTGGGGAGGGTAGCCATGTCAGTTCAGGAAGTATAATTGCCTCTTCTGTTAGGTGGTTTATGTGTCGTCGTTTCTAGTGACAAATAGCCCCTTTAAGATGTCGCTACCCGCTGGATGGTTGATTGTGGTGGTTGTAATGATTTTAAAAAAGAGGGTCGAGGTAGAGAGCAGGAAGCTATTTTGGTCGTACATGGTGAGTGCTTGAGGAGAAATTGGTCAATTTGTGTGTGTGGTGGATGTCAAAACAATGTTTTCCTGGTCCCTGGCTTCTCGTCATGGTGTCTCTGTGACAGTAAATATGGCCCGGTACACAACTGTGTTTTATATGGACTATTCTAAACTGATGGGGGAGTTAATGTGTGATGGTGATTTGGTTTCGGAGCTCACCATTTTTTCAATATAACTTGTTATAGCTTGTTATAGCTACTGTACTCGTTTTCCCACCAGATGTCTGCTCATACAACATTCAAAGCCATGAGTTGGCGATGAGACAAAAGCCTCTCTCTCTCTCTCTCTCTCTCTCTCTCTCTCTCTCTCTCTCTCTCTCTCTCTCTCTCTCTCTCTCTCTCTCTCTTACTGGCAATAAAGCTCTATCTGGCGCTACCTGATAAAGCAGATGCCAAAAGCCAAAATACCTTTGCTTGTTTTGTTGTTATATGCAATATGTGTTGATAAATGTTAATTTGATATTTGCATATAGCTAAACATGAACCAACTTACATAACAGTATGTTAGTAATTCATAATCAGTTATACATGATTAATATGTATAATGATCATATCTTATTAATCATTTATAACTGATTATGAATTGTTTACTGTAGACTCCTATTGTAGGAACAATGCTTTATGCTATTTACTAAAAATAATGCTTCAAAGTTACCGTTATTGTAAAGTGCTACCGGAAAAAATGTAATCTTTTTTTCCATGTAAATTCCCCAAAGACATGGTTTACTTTTGGCAAGGTTGGTATTTCCTCAAACAAATGATCATGAATTGTTTGTAATTGACTGTGCATACATATTTAGTTTTTCCTTTATCCTAGAAAAAAAATATATATATTTTTTTCTAGCACAAGGGACAGGTTAGCACTGGATGCTAACTGATCGCATTAAAACCCAAAGAAAGGGAGAGAAAAGGAGAAATGGGAGCAGGTGAAAAGTAGCACAAAAACTGACAAAGAAGAGGCGGTTTCTTCATCAGAACAAGAACGCCGGACATAACCACGTCACCTGAGTGTTGCTGTTGCCTATCTCCTTACTCAACAGATGTGGCATGTGTGCTCGCGTTCCCCATTTACTATGAGGTACTAGTGTACTGCGCCATTATCGCTCTTGAGAAAAAAAAAACAGTTCACGTGGGAAAACCAGGTTCCAGGTTCATCCTACAAGCGGGATAAATGAAAGCCGCGTGAAAGCCGTGTCGCCGGCCGACTCTCACGGCGTCTCCATCTGGTGTACCCGATCCCCGGTACGATCAGGGTATCGGTTTCAGCAGCCACGGTTTGGCATGAAGCACCTTATGCAAAAGACCATTTTTCACGGAGGTGTCATCGTAGGACAAACACAGATGTCCCTCAAAACACTAATAATGGGTCTGCTGCTTTGATGTGCCAGGGCACATGGTCCATAGCAGGCTTATCTTAGTCTGCTACCCGTGCCCTGGAAAACAGAAAAAGAGCAGACCCATCATTAGTGTTATGAGTGACTCCTGTGTTTGTCCTGCGATGACGCCTGCAGTGAAAAGGGTTTATTAGTAGCCTAGTTGCGTCTCATTGAACTCGCCAACAGTTTAGGTCTCTCACCTGTTGTAGTTTACGTGCAGCGTCTTTGGAAGATGAAGCATTTTATGTCTTACAGAACTCAAATATAAGTAGGCCTATTAAACATGAACTGATACTAAATATAAAGTGCAGTTCTTTACTTAGTCTTATGAGTTGTAAGTGTCTTCCCATGAAGGACATTTGAATTCGGATGTAGGCCGATTATGTTTTGAGTGTGAGGGGAAATTCTGTGTTTGAGGTCTTTGTGAGGACTGCAATAATATACACTATGATGTCCAAATTAAACATTACCTAAATTACACCTCTGTGTTAGCTCTGTACTCGCAGTTGAAGTTTGTGTGCGTGCACGTGTGTGTGTGTGTGTGTGTGTGTGTGTCTGTGTGTGTGTCATTTGGGACTAAGCATGTTCACTGTAAGAAAGACAGCTGAATATACAAACCTGCCTCGGCAGCAAGTTAGTAATTATAGTTCAGTGACCCACTGTGCCACACACACACACACACACACACCTTTGCCCCTAGACATGGACCCCATGCGGTTATATTATTGCACTTCTTGCACAGCACACACTCACACACACTTGTGTTCAATAAGATCACATAGACTCACACATCCTTCCCGCTCACTGCAAAATGAGCATGTGTGGTGATCGTGTAACACACACACACACACACACACACACACACACACACATGCATAAAGAACAACGTCTAAAACAGGTTAGTGGGAGCTTGCGTGGGAAAGAGCTAATGCCTTATCTCCTTAATTGAGAGAGATGCATTTTTAATGACCGGCGTTGGCCCAGAGCGAGGAAGGGCATCAAATTATGCTAAGTAAGTGAAAAATGCTAATGGGTCGAAACGTGGCCATGGGTTGCTGCTGAAAGACAAACTTTTTTTCCCCGGGTTTTCATTTCGTACGACCGCTCTCCCGGATGAAATGGTGAAACCGGAGTTGGGTCTATTTTTGAAATGACGAGTGTCTGGTGGGTTTTGTGTTGTAACAGTAGTCGCTGCATGTGGAAGCGGCGTCTACCGTCGCCAAAACACAGCACCATGTGCTCCTGTTACAAAACATCTAGCATACGTTTGTTTTTGTGTTCAGTTTTTGTCCTCCGTTTATGTTTGTTCCCGATCCACGCTTGAAATCGTCTCCCCCAACGTGTTTTACTCGTCCAACTTAACTCCTGGCATTTTGAGCGAATGTTTTCACTTGGAAGCTGCGGCCCAGAATTGTACTTCTGACGAGAGCTTCTGCTGTATGTTGGCATCTTAGTACTGCTGTGGAGGAGGAGGAGGAGGAGGAGGAGGAGGAGGAGGAGGAGGAGGAGGAGAAGGGAGGAGAGAAGGAGAAGGTAGAGGAGAGGGAGATGAGGTATCCAAAAATGTGCTCTACCTAACTTGCTACATAAACATTACATAAACACAACTGAGCGCCAACATACTTAGACAAAAGAGCAGGTGTATGCAGAAGGCACACACACACACACATGCAAAAACACACACACACACACACACACACCCCGAAACAGATTTGTTTCCTTGTTACCATCTGTCTGGCTGTGAAGCACTTGGGACCAGGATTTTGAGTGTGTGCCACAGTTGGATGCAAAACGCAGGGACAAGTCTTCACTAACCTCCTTTTGTACCAGTCAGCACTAAACGACGCAACCAGTTTGCACAAGTCGCTCTCAATCACATAACGTGACTCGTATCCCACAGGGAATAATAGGATGAAAATGAATACGATGTTAATAAAGTGAGGTTAAGAACACAGATACGTAGGAAGACAAATTGTTGTCCTTCGCGACGTATGGACTCATAAACAACAGTTTATTACCGAAGACAGATTCAGGACAAATCGTAATGAGTAGGCTTGGTTATTTAATAACAAGGTCACACACACACACACACACACACGCACATGCGTGTGCGCGCACACACACACACACACACATTATTAAATCATTTTTCATTAGCTTAGTCAAATGGGTGAAAAATAACTGCTTGCAAATGAATGATTAATTTTATTTTATTCCACAGTTAGATATTAACCAGTAGACTGTGCTCTGCAACTCCCTGCAGTTTAATTGACTTGATAGTGATAGCAATTTGTATGGATTTAATGAGAAGTAATTAAAACAATGTAAGAAATATCTTTAAACGATCAGGACAGTTTTGTTTATCAGTATTAAACTTGTAACGTAAACAATTTTTTATTATTCATTTAATTAATTTATGATGTGTGTGTGTGTTTGTGTGTGTGTGTGTGATTTATACAGATACATTCATGTGTTTTTTTTAATGTATTTTCCCAACATGATTATTTGGAAGTGCATTAAAAGCTTATAGGTCATGGTATTGATGTCATCGTCCCCACTTCTCTTCCCTGTGAGGTGATGCCTACTTACTGTGAGTAATATTATTCTGGTATGTTCTCACTTTACAAATGAACAGAAGAAACCCACACATACACTCAACTGAATGATGAAATGATTAACTCGCTGGTTACGCACTAGCTACAGTTGGCTGATACAGTCGCGTACGATAGCTCTGTCACCGTGACGTTCCCATTATAGGTTGAGAGGTTCAATAGTGAGCTAAATAAAAGGAAATGGGGGGTGAGGTTGGGAGAGAGACAGAGGAGAATATGGAGAGAGAGAGAGAGAGAGAGAGAGAGAGAGAGAGAGAGAGAGAGAGAGAGAGAGAGAGAGAGAGAGAGAGAGAGAGAGAGAGAGAGACAGAGACAGAGACAGAGAGACAGAGAGAGAGAGTGTATATAGGAGTATATTATATAGGCTCAAAGATGGGAATGTGAAAAGGAAAAGAAA
>JAOPHQ010005979.1:390000-415000 GCA_030340625.1 Merluccius polli
CTATAGAAAGATTGATACATGGAAAGATAATAGATGTATGGGTGGATGGGTAGGATGAAGGATAGATAGATAGATAGATAGATAGATAGATAGATAGATAGATAGATAGATAGATAGATAGATAGATAGATAGATAGATAGTTAGATAGATAGATAGATAGATAGATAGATAGACAGACAGACAGACAGACAGGGATGATGGTGTGAGGCATGCTACCATGAAGCTTTAAGCGAGTAGAGATAATAATGTAAGAGAAAAAGCCAGGGAAAGAGACACAGACCTGGGCCCTGGGACTGAAGTGGTTAGCTTTTTGCGCTAATATGCTGCCATTACAGTAACAACTATTACATGCCATGCTAGCATGCTTGTATGGAACAAGTGGAACTGAGGACCATTTTTTTTTAGTAGGGTACTTGGCTGTTTCATTCTCGCCGTCCATCTAAAAGCTTTCAGTTCTGCTTGCTGTTTTCTGGCAGGTAAAGTATCATCATGATTAAAATGTGTTAAAAGGTGTGATCATTATCAATTTCGAACAGGATGACCTCACGCCATCTCATGGTCTCTATTAAACAATTAAATAGAGCCAAGTATATGGTAGGAAATGTAGGCTATTACACTGAAGTTGTTCAGCTGTGTGATTTTGAGCAAGGAAATCCATGATTCACCAAAGTGTTGATTGTCACTCTTTTGTTCAGGGGGATTCTCAACTCAACTGAAACTTTCTATCTGTTAACTTTGAGAATTAAATGGATCATTGTAAAAGCAATTCAGTTAAATGTAACTGCTTTCAGTGCCCTAATAATAGTAGAGGCATATCTTAAACACCTTCATGTACACGGCTTCAACCGAACAAACCCCAAATGTTCTGGTGATTAAATGCACACTGCATTGTCTGCTAAAATTGTCATCTATATATAGATATATCTTGTGTGTGTGTGTGTGTGTGTGTGTGTGAGTGTGTGTGTGTGTGTGTGTGTGTGTGTATGTGTGTGTGAGTCAAATAGACAAACAGACAAAAAAGAAAGAAAGAAAAGAACGAAAAAAAGTAGGCAGGAAAGCCAAGCGGCGTGTAATCTGAACTTTGAGCCCCCGTTGACCTTGAGGCGTTGAGCGAGCCTACCGAACACAGCTCCCTCTTGATTTGAGTAAGCCTATTAGCCTTTTGTTGTTTCTTGGCGCTTCCTCTTTTTGGGTTTCTTTTTGACCAAAGCGAAAGCCCACTGGGACCCAGACATGACCCCTGGTGTGCCCCGCTGCTCCCCCCTGCAAATGAATCCACTCCTGGAGGTCACCACCAGCAACGTCTCAGGGAAAGTGCTTCTTTGTGGCATCCAATGAGAAGATTAAAAGACAGCGAGAAGGGGATTTTCTTCTTCTGCTGTCAGACGTCCCCATGGCAGATGGCGGGACACACTGGTCCACTCGCTAGAACAAGGTTGTCCCGTGGCTTTTGTGTAGTCGTAGAATGGCACCCAGCACCTGTAAAATGGCAGTATCCTTTGGTTGACCTTTGACCTGCCGCAGAGGTAGCAGAGGAAGCACTAGCTAGCCAACTGCTTCTGGTACCCTGCAATTAAGGCCACTAAAAAATTTGAATTTCTACCTTGGGTGATAATGACAGCTGGGTGATAATGGATCGTAGTTTCACAACATTGTCATTTTGTTGTGTACAGTTGCTCAGTCGTTGAGCCAAATGTTGTTGCTTTGGTACCTGCAAATCAAGGAAGGTATCATATCAGTAGGTATGGAAGTGGCATTTGCGGAGAGACATAACATATTTAAATTATTAAGTTGTTCAATTATAGGCATGGTTAAAGGCACAATGAGTAGGATTTGTCGGTTGCGGTTTGTAGCCCCTCCTCCCCGGCTGAACGACACCAGAAGCGCTTGTCAGCGGGTGAAAGCCAACCCCAGATCGACTCTTGTTTTGGAACAAGCTTTGTCTGCTTGGTGTTGACGCCCAGAAACGTCCCAAACAAAGTAAAATAATAAATAAAATACAGGCATAGGGGCAGGGTCTGTGAAAATACAGACACCGCCACACACTAGTGGGTCATAAGGGATGATTGAGAGGGATTATTTTTGTATGAGACTATACATTGTTAATCATTGTGCCTTTAAAGTTGGAAAACTACTTTGAAGACATCCACTGGGTGTGTGTGTGTGTGTTTGTGTGGGCGTGTGTGCATGCATGTGTGCGTGCATGGCAGGAAAGTTTAGTGGCTACTAGGGTGTTCGGCTACCAGCCAAAAGGTACAATAGTACCATATAGTGTGTGGTGTGTGTGTTTTTGTGTTTGTGTGTGCGTGATCGACGAGTTTGTGTTACCTCTATATACTTAGGCAATCCTTTGGCTTCCCCTGACTTTGACACAAAATGGCCAACCCCATTTCTTCTTCTGTGCCATCTGCTGCAGTGAGCCACACCTAATCCAAACATATGGTACATGGCCTCTTTGGTTTGTGTGTGTGTGTGTGTGTGTGTGTGTGTGTGTATATTTGCTGCTGGGAACCTAAACGGTAGAGCTCATTAAAGTGTGGACACACACACAAACACACACACATGCCCGTGCAAACACATCATCATCATCATCATCATCATCATCATCATCATCATCATCATCATCATCATCATCATCATCATCAGACAGCATGGATGCAGCGCATCCTGCAATTTCAGTGACTGGCGTATGCCGCGTATCCTTCTCATCCGGCCCTGTCATAGAGTATGGTCGCTATGACAACCGGGGTATGATGTCAATTTTCAGAGAGAGAGAGAGAGAGAGAGAGAGAGACAGAGAGAGAGAGTGAAGGAAGACAAATTATGTGTTGCGTGTATGACACTCAACATGCTGTATATATTAAAATTCAAATCAATTTCAATTCAGGAACTCAAGAACTGTATTTTTTTTTCTCTGTGAGGAACTTCACTCGTGTAGTAGAAAGTGCACAGAACATCACAGGCAGACAGTTATTAATTATTAATAATTACAATTATTGTTATTAATATACATTATATATATGTGTGTGTGTGTGTCCATTTAACTGGGTGCTGGTGAGGCATTTACAACCATTCACAACCATTAAAACGTTGTAAAATGCTATGGACGGGCTTTATAACTTCTACCATTACCGTCTGACACTAAAAGCGTGACCTCTGACCTTCTGCTAGGTATGTGACATGGTGACCCCCCCCCCACCTGTGCTGTGCTAGTTCAGGGAGGCTGTAAAGACCATGGCTTCATATTGGATCGTAAACTACGGACAAGGAGCTGGATTAGGACAACATGCCATTTATACACATTTCCTTTAGAGCAGTAAATATCTTGTGTGTGTGTGTGTGTGTGTGCACTTGCAGGGGTGCATGTGCGTGTGCATGTGTGTGTGTGTGTGTGTGTGTGTGTGTGTGTGTGTGTGAATGTGTGTGTGTCTGTGTGTCTTTTGTCTGTGCTTTCATTCAAGTTCGAAAGCAAATTTCATGTTTTATTAAACACTTTGATCACTTTGCCGATCAAAAGGAATACTATTTTACATGCAATACATGCTGTATAATGCCATAATGAGTAGGATTTGTACTGAATAGTAATGTATAGACTCATACAAGAATAATCCCTCTCAATCATCACTCATGACCCACTAGAAGTGTGGTGGTGTCTGTATCTTCACAGACCCACTGCCCCCTGCCTGTATTTTCTTATTTGACTTTGTTCAGGACATTTCTGGGCGTCGACCTTTGGGCAGTCGGTAGCCCCCAGCCAATAGCGAACAGGGTGTGAGGCGGGACTCTATAAAAACGTAGTGACCAGGTCCCAGATCGTAAGCACACATCCAAGAGGAAGCTACAACAATGGCAGAAACAGCACTGAAAAAATGAAAATATAGTGAGGCGAAACACCAAGCGGACAAAGCTCGTTCCAAAACAAGAGTCGATCTGGCGTTGGCTTTCACCCGCTGGCGAGCGTTTGTGGTGTCGTTCAGCCGGGGAGGAGGGGCCAACTTTGAATGTTGTGTTTACAAACCACAAACGACAAATCCTACTCTTTGTGATTTTAAATAAAAGTCTCTAATGAAGGAATGCTAATGAGGGTTAATAAAAATGTTATCTTTCGTGTTCGTCAGCACATGTTGCATTTCCCACGTCATTCAGTGTCACTGTAAGTGGAGGTGTAATGCCCTGCACCGTCACCATTAGCAAGACAGAGAACAATAAGGTCAACTGACCCCACCTTCTATGACCCCTGCGGTGACCCCCAGAGGTCAAGCCGGGACCAGCGTGACACCGGACCAACCTTGCCTCTGCAGTGGTTTTAATCATGTCCCCGCCAGTTCATTGACAATCAAACGCTCCATATGTCAATACCTAATGTAGTGGAGGATGGACGTAAAACAAACGCACCCCCATCATCTTGTTGTTGCTTTTTTTAAGGCCTGCTGGAGCCTAATAAACGCTGTGTCCTATTTGAGACATCAATGCTCGCGTAACCCAAATATATATGGTTAGAAAAGTTCAATAACATTGGAATAAAATAAGCAGTGTGTTTATTAAACCACTTGTTTTAAATTACCTATGACCTTTAGAAACACATTATCTACTCCCTGTGGCATTGGACAAAGCCAGGTCAGAGACTCTCTATATATAAATATAAATATAAATATAAATATATATATATATATATATATATATTTTTTTTATTTATTTATTTATTATTATTATTATTATTTTTCTTGTATTTGTTGATGTCAAGGAAATACATACATATTCGATTTACATCACTTACAAAAGGGTTTTGGATAAGATGAGAAGACAGGAGATATACTTTATTCATCCAGGCGGGGCATTTGAGAGCATTAGTATCGTGGTAAAATAAAACAAACAAACAGACAAATAGCTATCATGTCGCTAATGCAACATATTTCCAATAGGTCGTCTCTCCGCTGTTAGGCCAGGGTGTCCTCTATACAATACGGCAATTGAGGCGACATTACATTTTTATGGGCCTGTTCAGGGCTAACGCTGCGCCCAGCACGGGAACGATGGGACGGCCCTGATCAATTTAACCAATCAATCACATTTATATGGCTGTAGATCTTCTGTCAGAAACAGCCTGCTCCAGACCGTTGGCCAATTTTGAGAGTATTAAAAGGTAAGCTACACAATAAGAGTGGGGAGAGGCCAAGGGGGAGAGACTTATCATTATAAAAGGTCTACTTGAGCAAATATTCAACCAAACAGATGGGTGGAGGGGGGGTGGGGGGGCAAATAAGATGCACTGCATTGTAGGATGGTGGTACAAATCAGTGTGGAGAGCTTTCTTATATCTCAACCTTAGGATGGTTGAGATTCAACACAATAATGCATTGGGCCATTTTAAACATCTGGCCTGACGTGTGTGTGTGTGTGTGTGTGTGTGTGTCTGTGCATGCATTCAAGTTTGAAAGCAAACGTGAGGTTTTATCAAACACATAGCTGACACACTTAGCTGACCACGGTGCTGATAAAGAATTGCATTTTTTTATACCTTCAGAAGTGCTTTCATTTTTAAATCAAATGTCAATTTTTTCACATTTTGTGTCATATGTCGACATATTCATAGTACCATGCTCAAAAGTCACATCCCTAACATATACAACACCTATCTTATCTATCTATTTCCAGAAGTTCAGAGAATATAAATACTCTCTCTCGGTATATAGCGAGAGAATAAAGTACGGAGTAATGAAAGACCAGAGAATTATCGGCTATAGAAAGTCCCACTGTGTCCGAACCCAGCGGCACGTCCTTACCGCCCCCCAATGATTAAATGACTTAGCAGCGGACGCACGCGTCAAGTCGGGTAAGAGAAATCCTCTGGTGCATCCCCCCCCCCCCCCCCCGCCTGCCGCCTCTCTGTATAGATCTGCCCCCCCCCCCCCTATAGATCTGTGTTCTTGAGATTCGGCAAATTACAGTATGTTCAACAATCTGCGCTTTATTGAACATATTGACCTCAAGGAGGGCCAGCTACCGCCGCCGCTTGCTAACCGGCTAAGCAGCAGGCGCTGGGTCGATGGCGCGCGTTTGTACTCAGCGTGGGGTATGTGTGCCCCCCCCCCCCCCCCCCCTGCCCCCCCCCAACCTCTTACCGCCTGTTGTTAAAGACAGTGGTCATTATTGTGCACTTAAAGGCATCCCCGCATTTTCTTTTATTTAGCTTTTCAGGAAGGAGGAGTAAAAGCCAAAGGAGGACACTGGGTTGAGCGAGTGGATGATAAGATGAGAAGAGGTAGATGTAAGTTATAGATTTGTGGATGGATGGATGGATGGATGAGTGAGTGGGTGGATGGATGGATGGATAGATGAATGGATGGATGGATGAATGGATGGATGAATGGATGAATGGATGGATGAATGGATGGATCGAGGTATGGATCGACAGGAGGGTGATAAAAAGGATGGAGGGATGCCTAGCCAGTCTGTTATTTGTACAGTTCAAAGTTACATGTTTGGGTAAAAACTTTAGTCTTTAACACAGACCAGAAAGGCGTTGATTGCCTAAATTAATTATCATATTATTATTTCAAGTAATGTAATGCTTTGTTCACACCGAACGCAAAGCACATTTTCGCCTCATTTTGTTATTACTCATGGCTTTCGTGATGCACATTTTCCGCTCAAGTTGAAACAATCCAACTGGAGTGAACTGTTTGCAGCAGTGAGTTTGCGCCATTCTCGTTGCACCTTTGCGTCGACCGGCGCCAAAATGCGTCTATTCGCCTCTTTGCATTGACTTTGTATGCAATCCCGCCACATGAAAAATGATTAAGGCTAAGCGAGACAAATACACTTACATCTTTTTGGATGTAGTTTTTTTAATTTATTTCATTATAATTAATTTTTTCTCTCTGTCAAACATCACTCACCACCAGTCTGATTCTTTATCATTCCAGATGGCTCTTTTGTCCCCTACTTTCACACTGATTAGCATCAACCGATGGTGGGCTGGCAATGACACACAGAATGAGGGAACAGCATTAAACACACACACACACACACACACACACACGTGCACACACACACACACACACACACACACATGTGCAACCACACACACACACACACACACACACACACACTTACTTGTAAGTTGCTTTAGATAAAAGCGTCTGCTAAGTGACTAAATCAAATGTAAATGTAAATACAGGGACGACCACGCCATCCAATCACGATGAGGCAGTAAGGAAAGAAGGAAGGAAGGACAGGGGGAGGGTGGAAGGAGACCAGCAGCTGGACCCAGGAGGTGGAACGGCACGAGGCGTTGGTCAGACACACACACACACATACACACACACACACACACACACACACACACACACACACACACACCCTCCGGCATTGAGTCAAGTTCTGTGGCGTGCGACTAATCTCATGACCTCCGACGGGACACACTCTCTCTGCGGTGTCACTTTATGGTGTGTGTGTGTGTGTGTGTGTGTTGGTGTGTGTTGGTGTGTGTGTGTGTGTCAGATTAGAGTTCCATTAATTCACAACAGGAAAGACTCTTTCACACCCAGAGAGCTGATAAAGATCAGAGGGGTGAGACCGTACTTGAGGGAATATGGGAGGGAGAGCGGGAAAGGAAATACGGGAACGGTTTATGGAAATGGAAATGGAAAGTGGTTGTTTAATCATCAGGTCAATTAGACATTTGTTTCATTTGTTGATTCATTTATTTTAAGGGTAACACTTTACAATAAGGTACGCAAAACGTGAGTAGTTACTGAGGAACGAATGAGTAACGAATGATGAACGACCAGGGCCCTAACTGGGACCCTAACTGGGGCCCTAACTGGGCCCTAAGTGACAGTTATTCAGTAACTACTGAGGAGTTACTGGTAAACAGACTAGGGGACTACTGTATTCGTTACTGAGTAACGAATGATGAACAACCAGGGCCCTAACTGGGGCCCTAACTGGGGCCCTAACTGGACCCCTAACAGGGCCCTAAGTGACAGTTACTCAGTAACAAATACAGTAGTCCCCTAGTCTGTTTAACAGTAATTCCTCAGTAGTTACTGAGTAACTGTCACTTAGGGCCCTGTTAGGGCCCCAGTTAGGGCCCCAGTTAGGGCCCCAGTTAGGGCCCTAGTTGTTCATCATTCGTTACTCAGTAACGAATACAGCAGTCCCCTAGTCTGTTTACCAGTAACTCCTCAGTAGTTACTGAGTAACTGTCACTTAGGGCCCTGTTAGGGCCCCGTTAGGGCCCCAGTTAGGGCCCTGGTCGTTCATCATTCGTTACTCATTCGTTACTCAGTAACTACCCACGTTTTGCTTATTGTAAAGTGTTACCATTTTAAGGACTATTCTTTTGGGAATCTATGCAGGAATTGTTTCAGGAATGTTTCCTATTTCAGGAAGTGATTTTAAGAAGCAATGTGCTATTTTTACCATATGTCTCTTTGTGTTAATATAAGCAGGTAACCACAATGTATTTTAAATTTATAATCCAATAAGTAACGTCATGGAAGTCACAAAAGAAACAGAATTTCATGAACAACATAGTATTGTCTTGAAACACACTTTGAATTCAATAAGATTGAAGCCCTTGTAAACACTGCACTCACAGGTATAGATCTAAAGACTAATAGTACTATGGACTAATAGTACTCATATAGAAAACTCCCCTCTCTCATTTCTCTTGTTATATAGATACATGTATCTTAACCTCAATTCAACTCAAAACGGTGTACATCACTTTGTGTAGAATATGTTGAATATGAACCGTGTACATCTGCAATCTAGGGCACAAAGTATGTTTCAACGATCGCCCCTAAGGGTTTTCTGTGCTTTCATATATGTCTTTGAAGTTGAAGTTTATGGTTCATGCTGCGTGCACATGTGTGTGTGTATGTGTGTAGAGGGTGTGTGTGTGTGTGTGTGTGTGTGTGTGTGTGTGTGTGTCTATCTATCTATCTATCTATCTATCTATCTTTATCGTTCTCTCTCTGTTGTCATAGCCCTCATTCTCTCTCTCTCTCTCTCTCTCTCTCTCTCTCTCTCTCTCTCTCTCTCTCTCTCTCTCTCTCTCTCTCTCTCTCTCTCTCTCTCCATCTCTAATGTTAATGAAGGTTGAGGGTCTTGGTACTAGGGGTTTGGGGGCCCTGGTTTCATTCTGAGCGGGTCAATATGGCCACAGATGTGTAGAAAGTTAAAGAGGCTCACTAGTGCCATTAGTGTATAGACTGAGGGCCGAGAGCAGGAGGAGGACTTCTCCAATCACTTCTAGTGGAGCTACGCCACAGGTTTAACACTATGGGGCCCGGGGCCCGGGGCCCAAGACCCTGCCTACATCCTGTGTGTGTGTGTGTGTGTGTGGGTGTGTGTGTGTGTGTGTGTCTGTGCCTGCGCCATTGCCCCAGGGTGAGCAACACATACAGAGACACACTCCCCACATGAACACACACATGCACACATGCACACACGCACGCACACACACACACACATACACACACACACAAAACGGCTATATCGCACCCACCTTTCTGAACTATAGAGTCTTTATCAGTTGAGCGAAACACTATCACCCCCCCCCCCCCACCAGCCCAGCCCCCCCCCCCCCCCCCCCCCCAAACCCCTTATGATCTTGACCCCCAATGCAGCAGCTCATGCCGTTAGAGGTTAGGGGGCCGACTGGTTGTCCCATGCCAGTTTGGCTGCAGGCCTTATTGAGCAGTGAGGACCCCCCACACACACACACACACACATACACATACACACACACACACACGCACACACATTGGTCAGATGGTTGGACACAATGTGTTGTTGTGTAGTTGAGTTGCCGTAGTATTGACCGGCCATCTTAACCAAAGACCGACGCAGCCCCAGGGCAGGCGGTCTCGGTGTGTCCGAGAGGGTCAAGTCCCACACACATTTACTAAATAGTGTGTGTGTGTGTGTGTGTGTGTGTGTGTGTGTTTGTGTGTATGTCTGTGTGTGTGCAGGCTGGTCTCATACGTCGGTGTGTGTGTGCTAACAGCTCACATGTGCACAATTTTCGACTTGCACAATTATCAGACAATAATTCCCACTCCCCTCTCTTCCATCAGATCGACTGCTCATAATTTGGTAATTAAACGACTCAAATAAGATGTAACTATTCAATTTATTGGCATCTTTTCATCGTTATTGTCCTCCGTACGATGGAACACGATACAACACGAGCGAAGAGAAAGGTAGTCATTAAACGCAGCGGATCTAAACGCTAACCTCTCACAATGCAGTTACACCGTAATGAATAGCTAACAGCGCAATTAGCAGAACAAAAAAAAGGACAAAATGAAAACCGAAACGAATGCTGCGTTGCAAATTACCGCCACCCCCGGTGCCACCTCCCTCCTCCTCCTCCTCCTCCTCCTCCTCCTCCTCCTCCTCCTCCTCCTCCTCCTCCTCCTCCTCCCTATCTTTCTTTTCTTCTTTTTACCTGTGCACCGTAAATTGCGCTCTAATTGTGTTTTTACCTTGCCGACGCTCAACCATGTTAAATAATGCATGTGTTCCCGCAACTGATAAAAGGTTGCCGTTGGCCTTTTCTCACGCCGTTGGCTCCCAGCCAAGCCAGCTGTCTGTGGCAATTATGTCCCGCCACAGATTAAAGTCAACGACTCATACGTTTGGTAAAGACCTTTAGATATGTGGCGCACCCAGGTCACATTATTAAAAAATAATGGTTAATGTTGATGTTGGCCGTATTCTTTTTGATGAATGTTTTATAGATCTTTTGACTGACACCTTTCAGGTTTATTCCTGTCCCTTTTAGATGTTTTGTGCAACAATTGTAAAATATACCTTATCTCATATCTATTTGATCTCAATTATATTGTTATATCATATATATAATATATTATTATATCATGGTCGATTACCAACTAGGTAGTATTATATATAGCCTTTGTAAATTGATTAATCTATATGTGGGACCCATAAGGACAGTTGTTTATGAAACATGGGCACCCCCCATCTGCATTTATTGTTTATGTTAATTATTATTCATCATTATTGTTATTTCATATTTCACCATTATTTTACTTACAGTAGTTGGTCTGAATGTTGATGAATGTAACCGTAAGAGTGTGTGTGTTAAGGTGAGGCAGAGAATAGAGATTAGTGCAGGCAGTGGGCAGCCAGGGGTCCAGGTAGGGGTCCTCAGGGTCAGGACGGCGTACGTGCGATAGTAAACAGAGCGCCGCAGAGAGCGACCACGTGACTTACCGTGTCTGTACTCCTGTTAACAGGTGAGCATGTTGGTAAATTATTAAGAACGGTATTTCACCTCATATTTTCACAGTGATAACAGTTACATTACAGAGACCAGCTGAGTAAATGGTGTGTGAATGTGAAAGTAGTATGTGTGAGAAAGTTACGGTTTAAGTTAAGTGTGCGTACGTGCGATAGTAAACAGAGCGCCGCAGAGAGCGACCGCGTAACTTACCGTGTCTGTACTCCTGTGTTAACAGATATTAAAAGCAAGACACAAACTTCATGCACGCCTGGGAGTGTACTTTGTCCAAGTGTGCAACATATATACTATTTAATTAATCTTCTGTCATGAGGTAGCAGGTCGGGATACTGCGGATACTGGGGTTCAGACTCTTGTCAAACTTTTGTCTGGGAATCAAATAAAAAGTCTTGCATCACAGTAACTCGATCCACACGCTTCATTTAGACATGGCCCAGACGAAAGTCTCCATCACAACCGTCACCTTGACAACACATAAACAACAACAGCAACAAAGCCGTCACCCTGTCAACACATAAACCACAAAGCATCGTGTGAAGGACGCCTTCAGATCTTTTCTGAAAAACAAGATGTTCCCGAAATGCCTCCGTCTATCATATCTGCAACATGTCGGTTTTCCCTGTAAGCAACTTTGGTGAAGTTCGCCACAGCAACTTATTTATAAAATGGGTTGGCTGTTTTTAGTTCATACTGAACTGAGTGACTGCATGTCCAGTATGATGATTACATCGTCTCTCGATTCTGAACCCACTGTTCTGTCCGTTGTCACGGTTACTCTATACTGCTTGCCATAGGGTTTAACTATAGCTGAAATTATATGTCATAGGTAGTATTACATATTATTACACGGCTTTGTTTGGTCAATTACGGCATTCTATGGTCTTTCTGAACAACAGACCGTTGCTATGGACACTATTTCCAACCGTAAAATCTAACGGACTATTCTTTTAATAAAAGCAGTCATTTAGTAAGTAGCCATGTAATAAGCGGGATAATGTACAGCGATTGCCAGTCATTATTGCGAAAATAAACCCCCTCCCAGTGATGCAGGGGTTGATATTGGCGTCAAGTATTACCAGCATTGTTGAATACTTGATCCTCATTGGTCAACAACTTTCCAAGAGGGGTGCATTACTTTTCAATAACGGGATACCTCTGCCTTTTATCAGTTCATAATCAATGCCCTACAAATCCAACTTAAAGGGGTAGTTCGGAATTTTGGACATAGGGCCTCATTTCTAAGTCAGCCAGTGTGTTATTCATCACTGGAAACGTTTTCAACAAATTTCATGCAGTCCTCCTAGTTGCCCAGTTCGCTGTTGCTAAGCTAGCGCAAGTCAACGGTGGTGACTAGCCTGCCAATAAAAACAGTCTAACCCACTCCACAGTACACCCAAGGCAAATCAATTATAACGCCAGACTACCGATGTAAATGTCTGTTGACAGAATAATGTTAGAAATAAAACCAACCTTGCATGGCATTGCATTTTGAGGGACTTTTGAGTGTCTCAGCAGCAGCGTTATACTTCCTGGTAGTAGGCTATGGCAGCGGCGGAGTGATATAATATTCCGTTCCGTTTGTTCCGTTGTTATTTCCGTGTGTCCGTTTGTTCCGTTGTGTCCCGTTCAATCCCGCTACTACCGGTACTAAGTGCCCCGCCCCCTTCTGTCACGCGCCTCTGTTTACATTCTGCTGTTGAGATTTCGTTATTGCACAACTAACCTGAGCAAAGTAACATTCCGCTGCTGCTGAGAAAATAGTCCCTCAAACTGCGATGATTCATGCAAGGTTGGTTTTATTTCTAACATTATTCTGTCAACAGACATTTACATCGGTAGTCTGGCGTTATAATTGATTTGCCTTGGGTGTACTGTGGAGTGGGTTAGACTGTTTTTATTGGCAGGCTAGTCACCACCGTTGACTTGCGCTAGCTTAGCAACAGCGAACTGGGCAACTAGGAGGACTGCATGAAATTTGTTGAAAACGTTTCCAGTGATGAATAACACACTGGCTGACTTGGAAATGAGGCCCTATGTCCAAAATTCCGAACTACCCCTTTAAACAACGGTCAAATATTACTGTCGACCAGATGTTTCCTTGACAACACAAAAACAATATGCTCAATGCAAATATTCAAACATCGGTCGAGGTTCCAAGTGAGCTATCGCTAATGGTCAATGGGTTTAATAAAGAAGTAATAATAATTAATAATGAAAGTATTTAGACATTACACATTTTTTTAACAAATTGAACCACCAGGAAAAAAACAATCAGTTGATAAAAACTCGATTCTGCAGCAGTGGTCTCCAACGGCTCTGATTCAGACAGGGAAAGATACGCACTGTGAATGTGTTTTTATTTTTTAATGACCTATATAAAAATGTGTTCAGAGAACGGGTCCGTCGTAGTGCGTAGCGAGTGTGTGGTTCAGCGAATGATACAGAGAGAGAGAGCGAGCGGCAGGGAACGATGGTGAATGTGAGCGGAGCAGAGATAGTAGTAACTCCGGCTCTATGTGTACATGTGCAGTCGGTTAGCAGTGAAGTTGACATGAGTTATGCAGTAAATGTACAGCGCAGGTTACAGTTTGTCAAGTGAATATAAAAGCAGGAAGCTTAACACCTCCTATGTGTGTGTTTGTGTCGCGTTGAAGATGTCACGTCAGTTTCACGTGGCGTCGCTATGACGATCAGCTAAGTCTCCTGCCTCCACGGAGGGGGTACCATCTGCAGTGGAAAACAAAGTACAAAAAAGAAAAGCGCTGCATGGAGTACTTACGCTGACAGCCCAGGTTGGATCTATTTGCTATTTTGGACTTTTTTCTTGGCAGGTGACATTCGCACACTTCACATAACCTTTGTACGCCAGTGAACAAGTTACTATTTTAAGAACAAACGTGCCAAGTGCCTTTCTTTCTGTTTTCCTCTTGAGAAATATAGAGCATTATGCTAATTTAATGGTCACAGTGTACACTTTGAAGTGCAAAGCTGTTTTCTTTTCTCCCGCAGGTTAAGCTTCGGCCAGGTTAGCGGTTATGAGGTCGCTTGGTTGATTTTACTGGAAAACATCAAACAAAACCCATTAAGATCCTCGTCACACTGCCTGTTGACTTGACACTTTCCGAAAGAAAGAAAGATGGAAAGAAGGAAAGAAGAAGGGGAAAATGAAAATAATGAAGGGAAGGATAGAAGGAAGGAAGAAGTAAAGAAAGAAAGAAAGAAAGAAAGGAATGAAGGAAGGAAGAAAGATTGAACGAAATACATGCAGAGAAAGAGCGAGAATAAAAGAAAGACAGACCGACAGACGAAGAAAGACAAAGAAAGGATGCCAGACAAACAAGAAAGACAAATAAAGACAGACGCAGGGAAGAAAGGAAGACAGACGGCCGTAACGAAACAAACGAACAACAAAGAAAATAAGCAAACCAAACAGAAGTTGATGAGCGGGTGGTGATGACACGGTGAAGGGGGCGGGGTCACCGCTGCAGGTCAGAGGAGCCGGCAGTGACCTCATCAGCGGAGGGACAGGCTGGTCTGAGCAGAAATGAGACGGGGGGGAGGGAGGTTAAGTGTTATCTGGGGGGGCCGTATCTGGATGTGCTCCGATGCCCTTGACTGGCCCACTATGGTCCTTGTACCGGCATGACTGGTGATAAGGAGCATGACGCATCTGCTCTCTCTCTCTCTCTCTCTCTCTCTCTCTCTCTCTCTCTCTCTCTCTCTCTCTCTCTCCCCCTCTCCCCCTCTCCCCCTCTCTCTCTCTCTCTCTCTCTCTCTCTCTCTCTCTCTCTCTCTCTCTCTCTCTGTCCTCATAGTCCTCGGTGCTATTCGTCATACAGACACAAAGAGCACGAGGCGTTGTGGCAACGCACACACACAAGCACACACACACACACACACACACACACACACACACACACACACACACACACACACACACACACACACATATGCACAGAAGCACATAAGCAGAAGAACAATCAAACGCACACATAAAGAGACATTGTATACACACTTTTCGAAACACACACATACACACATCCACATGTATGCTCCCAGTCCACACACTATCAGCATCTGTCTGGAATTTACATTCAGCCGACAACATAACCGAAAGCTATTTAGCTTTTCATTAAGTGAGTCGGAGCGTAGACAATAATAGTGAGTAGTGTGCATCTGCAGAGCCACGAACTGTGTGAAATAAAGTACTTATCACACTGCCCACTGTTGGAGGCCATACAGCAGAGTAACTGTGTGTTTATGTTCTGTGTTTGTATCTCTATATGAACTTACTAGTGAGACACAACAACAGCTATGAATGCTATCTCTTGCAGAGGAAATTGCCTGTTTTAATTAACTCGGCAGTAGGGGAGACTTTTTTCGTCGTTCTTCATCACTTCGGCGGTAAAAAGTTGACGATTGCCAAGTAAAATGGCAAGATAGTAAATAAATGTTTACGTGTTGTTGTCTGTTGTTGTGTGTGAGTCCAAGACATGTCAGTTGGCTGGCCTTGCAAATTGACATTTTCCTCGATCTATTGAATTGTATTGTGTTGTACTTTTTATGCTTTCACTCACAAATGCCTCATGACCAATATTTCCGAAGAAGACGACTATACTGACAGTGGAAATAGCTACTAAAGAAACATATACCACAAACAAAAAAACGAAAACCTATTTAATGTGTTGTGAAAATACAAAATAAAACTATTGCGCTGTTCTTGTTTTTACCACAAAAAACAAACTTCCAAATAAAAATCTACTATTTTCATCATTCTCATCATCCTCATCCTCATCATCATCCTCATCATCCTCATCATCATCATCATCATCATCATCATCATCATCATCATCACCTTCATCTTCATCTTCTTCTTTATCCAAGATTCAATATTCAAAGTGTTTATTATCATATGCACAGTAGAAAACTGAGAAGAATGTTTCCCTGTATCATCATTTCTCTTTCAGACAGAAAGAGAGGGAGACACAGAGAGAGAGGGAGGAGGAGAGAACGAGAGACACACACACAGTAAGAGAGAAAAAGCGAGGGCTCATTTAAAGTCAATCAATATGTGTGTGTGTGTGTGTGTGTGTCTCTCTCTCTCTTCCTGGGTGTTGGCCCACTCCACTGCCCTTGTCTAACTGTCGGGGACCAGAGACCACTATAGCATCTGTTTAGTGACTGCTGCTCAGTGACTGTAAATCTATGGTAGAGAGAGAGGGGGAGGGAGGAGGGTGGGGGAGGTTGTCCATCACTCTTTCTCAAGCCTATCTCTCTCTCTCTCTCTTGATTGAGAGTGAATGAGATTGATCCCATCCTAAATCTAGTTGTCTAACATGTGTACCGACACCCCCCCCCCACACACACACACACCCCATCCCCTCTCCATCCAGCTGTGGGTTGATTAACAGTGGAAGTGACATTACAAGAGTGTGTGAGAGTGTGTGTAAGAGAGAGAGGGAGTGAGTGTGCGTCTGTGTGTGTCTGTGTGTGTGTCAAAGACAAAACGAGCAAGTGCGTGAGTATGTGTGTGTGTGTGTGTGTGTTTGTAGGAAGTAAAAACTGGTCATTAGTAAACACTGACTCCTTCTACACATCAGTGTTAAAGAATGTCCTCATGCTTTAAAACAAACGCACAACCACACACACACACACACACACACACACACACACACACACACACACACACACACACACACACACACACACACACACACACACACACACACCACACACACACACACACACACACAAACTGCTCCATATCTACTCCGTAAGATAAGACCCCAGACCCCGCCCACCACCACCCCATTCATCCCTCCGACGGCCAATCAGGATGCTCCATCGTGGAGAGAGTAAAAGGCAGGCGTGTGTGTGTGCGTGTGTGTGTGTGTGTGTAGACAGCCACTCAAGGAGGTGTGTCCCCAGCAGCCTGGATTCGTTTGGTGGTGCTAGCTGCACGCTGTCACAGTGAGCGAGAGAGAGCGAGGGAGAGAGGAGAGAGGAAGAGAGGAGAGAGAAGAGAGAAGAGAGAGAGAGAGAGAGAGAGAGAGACAGAGAGACAGAGTGCATGTAGGTATGCATGCGAGAATCAGAGGAGAGGAGCCAAAGCAGACAGGGTGTGTGAGAAAGAGAGAGAGAGAGGAGGAACAGAAGAAGAAGAAGAAGGGACAAGCAAGCGAGGATCTTTGTTTGGTTTTGTTTTGGGATGTGTTTTTTTTTCTTCTCCGTCAGCTGATACATGACACACACACACTCACGCTCTATCTTAACGCACACAGACACACACACACACACAGCGCACTTACACTCAGGGAAACAAGACACTTCCAGTCACTGTGAAATTGAACTGAAAAAGTGGTTGCATATGTGGTTGCAACACTCTGTTTTGGCTGGAGAGAGGGATGGAAAGGAAAGAGAGAGATAGATAGAGAGCTATAGAGAGAGAGAGAGGAAGAAAAGAAGAGAGAGACAGAGAGAGAGAGAGAGAGAGACAGAGAGAGAGGGGGATTCTCTGAGGATACACGGATGAGAGTTGGCACGGGGGGAGCGCAGGAAGAGGAGCCCTCACACACACACAAACACGCACACACACACACATTCACATAGATACGCACACACTCTGGTTTGGCGGGCACCGGCGTTTCCTTGACAACTAGAATGGGCTGCAATTTGTGCACCTTGCAGAAACGGGAGGAGCACTACAAACTGCTGTACGAGATTGCACAGGTGAGTGGAGGAAGAGGAGGAACTTGACCGTTCCTGTCCTTTTTTTTCTCGAAATGCTGTTCTTAATGTTTCCCTTTCACTTTCACTTTCACTTTCATGTTGGTTGGGTCATGCTGCTTTATAGCGTGGATGGAGCCGTTGAGGCTTTGTTTTGGCGAGGGTGATGACGATGAGGTTGACGCATTTCATTGGAGGGAACTAGGGATGAGTGGAGTTGTAGTCAAGCTGACATTGAAAGTGGGATACTCAGAGTGTGTGTGTGTGTAAGAGAGAGAGAGAGAGAGAGAGGGGAGGGGGGAGGGATAGAGGAGCGTAAAGGAACAAAACAGAAAACATAGGTGGCAAACTAATTAAAGTGGGAACCTGAACTGGAAGATGAAAGATAGTCGAAGTTAGAGGAGAGAGACGAGAAAAAGGAACACACCAGAATTAGGGGACAGAAAGCATCCGGGCAGAATCACGGCAAGTGTGTGTGTGTGTGTGTTTGGTGTTTGCGTGTATTTTCTCTCCTTCAAAGAGAGCGAGAGAGAGAGCGAGTGAGAGAGAGATCACTAGTTATTTCCCCCCTCCGTTCTGAAGCAGAAGATGTGAGAACCGAAGTTCATCTTTTTCTTGCTCGTGGTGTTTTGTGGCTCCGGGGGGGATTGAACACTGGCTCGTTTTGCCTCCCCCCCCTCATCCCCCGCCGTCTCCCCCCCTGCCCCCCCACACCCCCCCCAGCAGACTGGTATAACCACGGTGAGAAGCGGTGAATTCAAAAAACACCGCCGCCAGACAGACAGACAGACAGACATACAGACATACAGACAGACAGACAGACAGACAGACGTTTTCTCCCGTTTCCTTTCCTCTGAGATGTTTGTCTGGAACAGGAGTCTCTTCTTTGAAAGTTGTTTTTCGTTTTGTTATCGCGCTGCGGTTGACTGCACTGACAAGATTTTAATTATGTTTTCTTTTGGTCCTGTTTTCTTACCGTTTAAAATTCAACATAATCATCTCTGTGCCGAGCGACGGCAACAATGAATTGTCAAATAATGAATTGTTAGATGTTATTATTCATTCAAATCTTCTTGCGGATGTTTGTTGAAAAATGTCTGAAATGGCCCCTACACTGTCCCCTGTTAGAAGTGTCCAGTGAAAGGTAGTTTGATGTTTTGACCTCTCATAAAGTCAAGTGAATGAATAACTTCTGACACCTTGTGCCGGCTTGGCCCCAAGTGCGCTGATTAGCCAGATAGATAGTACCAAGCTGTAGTGTCAAGTTGTGCCCTGGGATTGAAGCGGTTTATTTAGGAAATGCACATTTCAATGGTACCCAATAATCTGAAGTTTAGAAATATAGATCCAGATCCAGTATTTATTTCAGAATAGATAAATGTTGAGCTGAGAAGTTGACCCTCATAAGGTGGCACAACTCAAATTGGAGCACCATGAGTAACAAACGAAGCAAAAGCAAAAATCGAAGTCAACTCTATTGGGACCGTCAGGTGTCTGTTGCTGGAAGTGCGGCGCGTTAGCGGCTAATTCAACAAAGCTGACACCCGATGATCTCCTTAAACACGTGCAGCACTGCAGCTCATCCACAGAGTTTAGACACAGCTAGGCAGGTAAATACCTGGACAGCACCGGGAACTCATGCATATTTTAGCCATCCTCTCTCCGGTTACTCGAACAGACAGAGGGGAAACCCAACACCGAACACACAGACACACACACACAGACACACACAGACACACACAGACACACACACACACTGTTGTAACGCGGCGCATGGCTGAACCTACAAGAGCTCTTTCGGAGTGTGAGTGTAGTGACTAATGTCGCGACATGAATGCATGCGTCCCCTACGCCGGGTCGATGGAACGGTGAGGTGTGAGGGGTGTAGCGCGTCTGGCCACAGGCTGGGTAGTGTAGTGGTTAGGGTGTCTTCCCGCTGGAAAGTTCTGAGTTCGATCCCCAAATGTGGGCGGTCTACCTGTAGGCGTCCTAGTGCAAGATGCCCTAACCCCTACCTGCTCATTAACGACATGTATCTGTATTAGGGATGTCCAATATTATTGGCCCACCGATATTATCGGCCGATATTGGCATAAAAAATCAATATCGGAAAATATCGGTATCGGTTTTTAAAAAAGCTCAAAATGACTAAAGTGGCCTATGGCATGTTATACCTTGTTGGAAAGCTCTAATTGTCCTGAGTCGAATGCAAGCGACCATTTTCTGTTAAATAAATAAACACTTTGTTTGAAATAATTTAAGACATCTGTTATGTTTCAAGTGAGGACGTGGTTTGATGACATCATCAAACGCGCCGCGCCATCTCAATAACAAGCCTGGGTGTGTGCGGCCGTGTAGCGGGACGCTAGTTGTAGCTGTGGTTATGTCGGTGGTTTGGAGTTATTTCAAAGTTTGGAATTATTTCAAAGTTTCCGCATATATCGGTATCGGTTGATATCGGTATCGGAAATTAAGAGTTGAACAATATCGGTTATCGGTTATCGGTAAAAAAGCCAATATCGGACATCCCTAATCTGTATCTATCCGTCTGTCTATTTGTCTGTCTGTCTGTCTGTCTGTCTGTCTGTCTGTCTGTCTGTCTGTCTGTCTGTCTGTCTGTCTGTCTGTCTGTCTGTCTGTCTGTCTATCTATCTATCTATCTATCTATCTATCTATCTATCTATCTATCTATCTATCTATCTATCTATCTATCTATCTATCTATCTATCTATCCATCCATCCATCCATCCATCCATCCATCCATCCATCCATCCATCCATCCATCCATCCTATGATGATGATGATGAGGATTTAAACGATTATGTGAGGCTAATGATGTTGGTGGTGATGATGATATGGTGATGATGGAGATGATGATGTTGATTCTATAGCTAACCCACTGTCTCCCCGTGTCTCTGGGCTGTGTGTGTGTGTGTGTGTGTGTGTGTGTGTGAGCCGTCTCGTCTGACCTAATTCAGTCTTCCATCAAAACCTCCCCAAGCGTAATCCTACCCCGAGCCATATCCTCTTCTCCTCCGTACCTAACCTTACCTTACCCTTCCCCTGTGCGCCTGCCTTTATGAATATTATTTATGGTAAGAACGGCATCTCGGGGGGATTCACCCCCCCCCCCCCCTCTCCCCCCCCTCCAAGCTATTTCCCCCCCCCCCCCCCCCCCCCCCCCCATTCCTTTACCGTATGCTGATTGTTCACTCTGTGTATTGTTGTACAATACACAGAGTGATGGAAGAGCTCCCGGGAGTCAGGGTTTACCGCCTAAACAGCAATCGTATTTCCCTCTTTCTTCCTCTGCTGTCTCTGTATTCTGTAATGACGGCCTACAATTACAAAGAAGGAGAAATGAAACAGCACTTATCTTTGGACATTAACGGCGACACATATCTGTCGTGTGGCTTTCAAGAGTAATCGTTAAAGAAGAAAAAAACACATGCGGCTTGTGGTTTAGTCGTGCCGCATGTTTAGCAGACAAGAAGTGATTTCTTCTTTAGGCGCTTTTGAGGCGTTTTCTCTGAGAGGATTCAGACGAGCTGAGGGGTCTAACTGTTGTTTCACACCCGCACGATACCATGGGCGCTCTGGCACAGTGGCACACATCCAACTGCGCTGTGTGTGTGTGTGTGTGTGTGTGTGTGTGTGCGTGTGTGTGTGTGAGTAAGTGAGTGCATGTGTGTGCGTGTGTACATGTGTGTGTCAGTCTGTATCTGTGTTTATCTGTGTATGCACCTGTGTGCTTGTTTGTGTGTGTGTGTGTGTGTGTGTGTGTTTGTGTGAGACCATAGTTATCTGTGTGTGTGTGTGTGTGTGTGTGTGTATGTGTGTGTGCATCTTTACACATCAGTTGTGAGTTTACTGCGTTGTGTGGGTGTGTCCATTACAGTGCATGGTTGATCAGAGAAACATCTGGAGGAGCATATTCCATAATAACTCCATAACTCCTGCTCCCGCTTTTAGTATTACAGTAGCACTACCCCTCCCTATATTAGTATTACAGTACTACTACAGTACAGTATTACCTGCAGGTAATACTGTAATACTAATATACTTTGTATACTTTGTTGGCCATACTCCAAAGACTCAAGAGGGTTGTAGTGCTGTACAATCCTGAATCAACATAAATATACTGTAACCTAGGCTAATGAAAACTTTGTTTTCCCACGTCTCACGTGAGAACCACTGTGGCGCTTCTCAATGCTCTTATGCTCGCAAAATGGAGGCGGCCATTGCGACGTGACGTGTGGCGATGTACAGGCCCTATTGTGCTAGACAGACAGACGGACGGACAGACAGACAGACGGACAGGAGGACAGACAGACGGACAGAGAGAGAGAGACAGACAAAGCGCAAGACAGAGAAGCGGATGGACGGATGGACAGGAGAAGACAACCGGGGCGGAAAAACAGGCTGAAAGAAAGAAAGAAAGAACAAAGAAAGAGCGAAAGGCGGGTCGGTGAACAGTAAGATAGAGAGAAGACAGGAAAAAACGAAAGAACGGGCGAAAGAAATAAAAACAAAAGCGTGAAAGAAAGACAGAAAGACAAGACGGACCGGAAAAGAAAGAAAGAACGACAGAAAGAGACACTTCTGTGAACCGAAGACAGCGGTGAGAGCGAGGACAGCCGGTGGTGTAGCGTGTGTGGACACAGTGAATTAGGTTGGGAAGCGCAGCTCGGCGGGCAGGAAGTGTGTCAGTGTGACTTTGTTTCCAAACACAGCGGCGGAGGGGGGGGGGGGGGGGGGGGGGGGGGGGGGGGGGGGGGGGGGGGGGGGGGGGGGGGGGGGGGGGGGGGGGGGGGGGGGGGGGGGATTCATCTAATCCACACCCAGGCTGCTGCTGCTGGAGAATCGCTTTCATTTCCACCCTGCAGGCTCATTTCTCCCCACTCCTTCTCCCACTTTAAAGCTCCTAACTCTCACGCTTTCACACAGGCAGGCGCGCGCACGCACACACACACGCACGCACGTGCACACACACACAAAAATGAGCACACATGCATACACACATGCATGCACAGACTGATACACACACAGACATACACATACGCACACACATGCACACTAAAAGGAACACAGACACGCGCGCACACACACACACACACACAAAAATGAGCACACATGCATACACACATGCATGCACAGACTGACACACACAGACATACACACACGCACATTGAAAAAAACAGACACGCGCGCACGCACACACACACACACACATGCAAATACACACACACTCACACACGCAAATACATGTGTGTATGTGTGGGTGTGTGCGTGCGTGTCTCCGTTTGTCACATGTGTGTATGTATCGCACTAACACACACACACACAAAAATGAGCACACATGCATACACACATGCATGCACAGACCGATACACACACACACACACACACACACACACACACACACCCACACACACTCACACCCACACACTCCTGTTTCCTCCGAGGCGAGTGTCCTCTGGTACATGATTCCAGGGCTTGTGCTGTGCTTTGTTCAGCGATTGGCTTCATTGTGGCGCTGAGACAAGCGGGAAGATATACGAGCTGGAGGGTTAGAAAGCTCCTCGTATCCGCCTCAGGTTGGCAGGGGATAACACGAGTCTATGATAGGACCGCTGTTCTGTGAGGCGGGCGTAAACTACGGTCGCGTCTGGTGTATTTTTATTCAGAGGTGGGCGGAGAGAGATTTACGATGTTAAACCTCAGTACCGCTGCCCGTATGTCCCCCGCTGTTGCGTTGATGTTTAAGTGTACGCAAGCTCTGGTATTAGAGTATAAGGGTTGCTGGGTATCTTGAGTCCCCTGCCTGAACTTTTCATCTCAAGCAGCAGCCACACATGCGCCGTATTGGGTTCAATGCAATGGAAATGTTCAGGTCTAATACTGTAATGCTTTTAAGCCTAAGGGATTGACATAGTCGTCCTTCAGAATCGAGGCAAATACAGCATACTTTGATCTGGATTGATCGGATGTGGGGTAAAACGTTCAATATTTTGGTTTAGAACGGGTTTCAACTGAAGAAAAAATTTGATTTTAATGTTGCTTTGAAAAAATCCTCAGCAAAGATGACTAACTAGTGAAAATAGGAGCAGGAGTAAATCCCGCTATAAATAGATGCAGCGCTCCCGTTCTCCACCATTCGTACATACAGGTGGCTGGGTGCTAAGCAGACCAGCTCCAGCCTGGGGGTTTTGGACCTTCAGAGGTCCCCCCCCGCCATCTCTGGTCCACCACAGCTGGACCACGACATGGACCCCCCCCCCACACACACACACACACACACACTGCCCAGTGGGAGATCTATCACTCCCATCACACACAATGTAGTTTGAGTCATTGTGTGTGTGTGTGTGTGTGTGTGGGTGCGTGTGTGGGTGGGTTTGTGTGACATTTTCTTGGCTGTTGCATATGTATCTGTGTGTGTGTGTGTGTGTGTGTATGTGTGTGCCTGTTTGTGTGGGTCTACTGTGTGGGTTTGTTTGACTTTTTCTTGGCTGTTGCATATGTATCGTGATGTGTGTGATGGGTCTGTTGTTGTGATAAGATTGTCCTGGTGTGTGTGTGTGTGTGTGTGTATTGTGTGAGTTTCTTTATGTTTGCTTGATTTTTGCATTGGCTGTTGCTTCTTTATCTGTGTGTGTGATGTGTCTGTTAGTGTGATATCATTGTCCAGGTTTGTTGGTGCTAGTGTGTGTGCTTGTGTGTATGTGTGTGCGTGTGTGTGCATGTGTTTGTGTGTATGTATGTGTGTGTATGTGTTTGTGTGTGTTTGAGTGTAAGTCTGTGCGCATGCATGCACAGCCCCAGTCGGCAGTGTGTGCAGCTCTGTTCTTGCGTTACAAATTGCGTCTCTCTTGTATTTTGCTAGTGGCTCCTTCAGACTGACCCTCTGCCTGTGCCGGCTCTGAGGGAGCTGGCAAAAACATGTTCAATATTTCCTGACCTGCGACAACACCTTTGTATTGCCATGTTGGAGA
>JAOPHQ010005979.1:420000-435000 GCA_030340625.1 Merluccius polli
GACCAACGCTCTTCAGACCGTGATTTTGCTTCACACTAGATCCCACATTTGCTTTGTTAATTAAGATAAGATGAGATGAGGTACGACGTATTTCATCAATCCCTAACAGTCGGTTTCACCAATCAGCAGCCTCCACCTTAGTTGTCGCTGACAGAAAGCAACACCAGAACAGAACCGAGAGAAAACCCGCCGTCAACGCCATCGACACACATCCACGCAGAAAACCACATAATGGCACGATTAGCACATTTGAGCACACTGGGCCTTTTGGTGGGGGGTATAGGCGGCGGGGGGGGGGGTGGTGGGTGGGTTGGACTGAGCCAAGGTAGTCCGGTGGGGGGGATCGTGTTACCGAGAGGGCCCTGGTGTTCAGTTCAGCCCCTCACTGCTTAACCAACTTGGCTTTGGGAGTCATTAGACACACTCCGTGTCTGGCGCCGGCTCTGCTTACAGATAGGATGACACTGAACCATCTGCATGGGGCTGGTGGTGGTATAGGGGGGGGGGGGGGGGGGGGGGGGGGAGACAAACGTTTCGGGTGGGGGTAACTGTGAGCCTGATGTTGTCGATATGGCATATACCCTTCAGGGTGGAGCTAATGGTTCAAAGCAGTGTGGTGTCTGCTTCGGTAGGAGCTGTCTTCGACAGAGTGTGTGTGATGCTTTTAAGGACTATAATTTTGACAGTTGTTGGGGGGGGGGGGGGGGGGGGTGTAATATCCCCTTTGCCATGTGAAACATGTGGACTCTTGATGGCATGAGTGTGATGAGTTAACATTAATAGTTTCAGAGGATGTCACAAATATATTTCCTGTGCATAAGACCTGACTTACCACCAAGGCCAAAGTTATGAGTGGCTGTCCCTGAAAAACAAAGAAAGCAAGTGCAAAAAATAATAGTAGCAGTGGATACAAAAGGATGCCCAGAGTGCCAAGTTGGCAATGCAAGTGCTAGGAATAGCCATTAGAAAGTAATAGTGGATTAGCCTACAAGCAAAATATCTAAAATTAGCAAATCAGACCCACTTGGCAACCCAAGAATCCTGTGTATTGCACTCCCTTGCCAGTTCACAGTTAGACAAGTGCTCTCTCTCTCTCTCTCTCTCTCTCTCTCTCTCTCTCTCTCTCTCTCTCTCTCTCTCTCGAGTGCTGATGAATAATGCTAATAGCGGAGGTGCTTCGAGTGAGGAGGAAAAACACGCTTTGAGCTAAAAAAATAAAAAGCCGTCGCAGGTTCGAAAGGGAGAGAAAAATAAGTTCTGACTTTGGGCGTTTTTTTAAAGACTTCTTGTAATTTTATGCAAACAGCTGCACATTAATCTTTTATTTTCCTCCTCAGCAGTAAAATGTTTTCGCTTTCCAAGGTTTAGCATTCTTTGCTAATTACGCCGTGGCATCCGGAGAGAGCTAGCCTCTTTTGCCCCCCAACCAAATCTGTGCCCATGTGAATAATACCTCAATAGTAGGCAATGATAGCAAATTATTTCTTCAACGTAAAATTAGCCATCGTAATTCGTTTTTTTTTTCTTTCTTTCTTCAAATGATTCCCATTAGCACCAAACATTGTATCTCTTCATACATTAAAAAACAGCCGTTAGCTTTCTTTAGTCGGCCCCTAATATTTTCTTTGCAAAATTAAAAATCTGTTCAAACAATAACATCCAGTCTGTCCATCTCTTTAGACTTGCTTGGTTTTCCCATTTAATTAAAACTACGAAAGTCTAGTAAACCCTTATGTGTCCGTCCAATCTGTCCACACTGCTTGACACGTTTTAGTTTATAATCGTAGTAAACTGGGACGGGAAGTATTCAGCAAAATAAGGAGTCGAGCAACTTATAGACCCAGAGGTGTCATCATAGGATAAACACATAGAGCTCATAACACTAATTATGGGTCTGCTCCTTTTATGTACCAGCGCACGGGTAGCAGACTCAACTAGATAGAGGATAACACACCTTAACCGTTGCTGGTGCTTTGACACACATAAATGAAACACCTGCCTATCTACCCAATGTCTAATGTCTTTACCCTTAAAAATGGTTAATGTGTGTTATCTTCACTAGTTTAATCTACGACCCGTGCCCTGGTTTATAATAGGCAGACCCATAATTAGTATATGAGCTACGATATGTCCTATGATGACACCTCCGATGTACATCGAGTCCCACGGTATTTTTTGCAGTTTACTTTTACACAAATAAGAATACAAAATACTGGTTAAAGGCCCCATGATATTATTATTTTTCCCCCCTAATCCTGTGTCTCTGTGTTAAATGTTCATTCATGTATTTATTGTTATATGCCTAATATATTTAAAAAAAATAAAAAAGATTTGGAGTATTTTTACAGACAGGAATTTTGTAAACATTTCTGTCTGTAAAAATACTCAAAAAATCCTGTAAAACGGTTTCAAATGTTTGATAACTCATCCTGCACTCAGGGACATTTACTCATTTTGCTTCCAATGAAAATGCTTCAGCTCCATCACAGGGATGAGCCTGCGTCTCTCCTTCACCAGCAGCACTGCCGGTCGTCTCGAACATATAAGGCTTCACTCCAACAACTTCAAACATGGTCGTCTTCTCCCTCATTTTCATGGTTGTCTGATTCGTATAGGTCGCCAAAATCCGCAGGCGTAGGCGAAGGTGGTGGCGAGGAGTCCTCCACGACAGAGAGCAGGCTTGTCGTCATGGCTTTCCATGCTGAGCCGCAAGCTACTGTCAATCTGGCGGCACATACAGCGCTAATGGCTACTCAAAACGCCAATCAATATCCGAGACAAGTCCCACCCTAGCTTCGCATTTTTTCACCGGAAATACCTAAATATGCACAACCACATAACACTCCGACTTCTGTTTCACGGGGCCTTTAACAACACAACAGAAATTATACTGCAAAATACACAGCAATAGCTGCAAGCTTGTGGTTTTGAGCTTGTTAGCAGGAGGGGTGGTTGGGGGGGGGGGGGGGGGTGAGGGAGCAGGGGAGTTTAAATTGCGATATCAACTCTAAATCATGTTATCCTGGGACACTTTATGGCTTGCACCCCACCCCTTAAAGCGGATCCAGCTCACCTCCTTGTGAACCCTGCCATCTAAATGAATTATGTGGGTCTAATCGGTGACCCCCAAGAGCCTAATTCAGACACATTGCCACTATGTGTCAGGAAGGGCCATTTTATTGTTGTTTTAATGCTAGATGGGAGAATAATGGCTGTCTAATGAGTAGGACTAGGATGCGGGGGGGGGGGGGGGGGGGGGGGGGGGGGCAACAATAGACAGGAGCCCAGTTATATAGTGTGTACGATAGGCTACACATGCATGCACACACACATACACACGCATACACACATGCGTGCGCACACACACATGCACACATATACAGTATATGCACTCATGTTATACACAGCAATACATATGCACACAGACACACACACACACACACACACACACACACACACACACACACACACACACACACACGTACACACACAAATATACATATGCACATCTATGAACACACACAGAACAGTATAGCAATTCGTACACACCTGCAAGATGCATGCACAATGTTGATTGTGACAATTATTGATTTTCACTGTCAGGGAAATATCCACAGCCATCATCCACCACCACATCACACCCTCCCCTTTACAAGCCAAACTAATCAGGTTAACCCTCCCTCCCTCCCTCCCTCCCTCCATCCCCCCCACGAGGAGAAGAAGAAGAGGAGACTAATTTATGCGCCTTGCGAGCGTACGCCACACGTTTGCCACACGTGTGTGTGTGGTAGTGTGTGTGTGTGTGTGTTGGCTGAGAGTGAAGGGTGGATTGCTCAGTCGTGGATCTGGAGAGGGGGGGGGGGGGGGGGGGGTGGTGCGGGGTAATTGTGACTTGTGTGGTTGCTAGGATGCGGGAGGAGGGCGAGCGAATACGAATGTCTTGTCTTGATGCCGTTTGTCATAACCGGCACTGCCGCTGGCTGGCTGAGGACACAAAGACTATTAGCTGGTAGTTGGAGCGAAGAGCACACACACACACACACACATTCACATGCACACATGCACATGAAACATGACCCAACCCCAACAATGCCATTACTCATATATACGATCATTGAGAAGAAAACTGAGAAATTACAACCAAGTTTGCTTTGCAAACAGAAGTGCGAGACATGTGGCAATCTGAACTCCAGTGGAATCAGCATGCACCTTGATTAATACTTTGTTCTTTCTAATTGTTTGAATTTGAATTTGACAATACAGACACATGGGGAAGGTGTGTGTGTGTGTGTGTGTGTGTCAAAAGGATGCTGCTTAGGCAGTGCATGTGAGTATACACACCTTAAGAACAGCAGTAGTAGTGGTTGTATCTACATTTCATTTCATGAGGTCTAATTGGAGGAAACCTGTCCCGGCATGTGACATCTGCACAAAGAGCGGGAAATGAGGTGCTTCTTAATTGCATTTTATGACAGATGTTAACCTTTTGATTTGCCCTCCCTCCTTCCCTCCCCCCACCCATCCCACTTACATCAGATATGGGGGTTGCTTAGTGTGCCCCCCACCAACCCCCCTTATGTCTACATGCTCATTGCCTTGGCTCCTCTTGTTGTAAGGACCATCAGAGGGAGGGAGTGAGAGAGAGAGAGAGAGAGAAAAAAAAAAGAAAGAGAGAGATGGGGGAGGGGGGGGAGAGAGGGATAGGGGAAGAGAGTGTTACAGAGAGGAAGACAGTGATGAAGAGTGCGAGAGAGAGACTTGGAGGGTGGCAAAGAGGGGGGAGAGAGAAGGAGAGAGCAATAGATAGATAAAGAGAGAGAGAGATGGAAGAAGAGAAATAGATAAAGAGAGAGAGCGATAGAGGAAGAGATAGATAAAGACAGAGTGATGCGAGGGGGAGAGAAATGGGAAGGGTGGCAAAGTGAGGGGAGGGAGAGGGATAGAGAAAGAGATAGCTACAGAGTGGAAGAGAGGGATGGAGAGAGAGAGAGAGAGAGAGAGAGAGAGAGAGAGAGAGAGAGAGAGAGAGAGAAGAGAGAGAGAGAGAGAGAGAGAGAAAGAGAGAGAGAGAGAGAGAGAGAGAGAGAGAGAGAGAGAGGGGGGAGGGGGAGAGGGAGAGAGAGAGAGAGAGAGAGAGAGGGGGGGGGAGGGGGAGAGGGGGAGAGAGAGGGTGCCAAGGAGGGGGGAGACAGAGAGAGAGATAAAGAGAGGAGGGGATTGATAGAAGGAGGGAGATGGGAAGGGCAACATGAGAAGATCTGAGAGAGGGAGAAATTAAATTGAAAACTGAGTGAGAGGGGAGGGGCGGGGAGAGAGAGCGTGAAATGAGGAAAAAAAACTAGAGAGAGTTTAAAATAATGAGCAAGAGGAGGGGGTGAATGACATGAGTGGCATTTTTTAAAACTTAAAAAGACAGAGGTACAGTAATAAAATTTTTTTTTTTAAAAAAGGAAAGGCAGAGCAGCTCATAAGCGAGAGAGATGAGAGGAGGCTGCTGTCGGGGAAAAGACAAAGACTGCAAATACAAAAAAAAACCCAGAAGGAAACCAGGGCACGCCGTTAAACGAGGAGAGAGCCAGGCCGTAAATATGTCAGCGGTGCGTTTGCCAAACTCATTGGCGGAGTGCCCTGATACCTCTGTTTCTGCTAAGTACCTCCATTTTAGTAATTATCCCTCATCATCGGATGCATGGAGGAGGTAATCGCCCGGACACAGCAGTCCATAGATGTTTCTTTGATTTAACTGATTTAAAACCATTGATTATTGATTGAGACTAATATTTCATTATTCAAAGGGTTTTTAAGTGCAATGTAAAAATGTAATGATTCATTATGTTTTTCATATTTCAAAAAAAAAAAGATTCTGATCGACATTATATACTTTGAAAAGCATAATTTATATAGTTATCATTTCTAATAGAAAAACAACAACAAAGACATCAGTTTGAAGAAGAAAAGCCTCTGTGAATGATACAGACGAATCAAAAGCAGTTCAGTTCAGTCCAGTGTGATGCAGAACAGTTTGACCTAAGAGGGCTGTCTGACGTCAGACCTGTCAGTCACTGTGTAGTTCCTGTTTCAACAGGTCATGTGATCTTGACCCGTGTGTGAGCAGAACCGATTGGTTCGTTTTCATGGAGAAGCCTCTCTCTCTCTCTCTCCTGAAAACACTGTGAAGGACACTCACTGCAAGGTGGCAGGAAACATGGGTAGCTACATGGGTAAAGAAGACACATACATAACACACATGTAATACACACACACATACTCACACACACACACACACACACACACACACACACACACACACACACACACACACACACACACACACACACACATACTACAGGCTACGATCCAACACATGCTCCAATGTGAAGTTTTCCACAGAGGGTAAAGGCAGCCTCTGGATAGCAAACCGTCCTTGAACTGGCTGCCATGGCTTATCAAGTGCGCACACGCTAACACACACACACACACACACACACACACACACAGACACACACACACACACATATGAATGCACTCACACACATACGTGCATGCAAACACACACACACACACACACACCTACATATCATACCAACACATATACTGCAGAGATGAAGTCCACACACACACACACACACACACACACACACACACACACACACACACGCTTATTTTCTCGTCTTGCTCTTTTTCCCGAACCCGATTTGCATTTTGGTTAACACTCTAATTGCCTCTCATTAAATACCTTGTCACTTTGATTAATTGGTGTGATAGCAAAATGGAAAACAGCGGAGCGTTACAACATGCAGTCAACAATCGGCCATGGGAGAGTGGAAACTAGCCAGCCTTAACTGCTAAATACATCCCCGACTGACTATATTTTAATGTTATTTATTATTTTAATATTTAAATACATTCTTGGGACCGAGTATGGAGAACATTCAATGGGAATTGAAGCATATTTATAATATTCACAGTGAGTGAAAAAGACAATGACAAATGTAGAACAAAAAGTGGAAAAGTGCCATTATTTATGATATATTTATTATTTAGCAGAAGTTTTCCTCCGAAGTTACAGTGAATTTTAGAAACATCGTTAAGGAGCAGGGACAGGGTTAGGTCATCTTGCTCAAGGATGCCTACAGGTAGACTGCAGATATCGGGGTTCAAACCCAAAACCTTTCGGCTGGGAGTCACATACCCCTAACCAGTAGACTATCTTCTTCGTCTTCTTTGTACGTACCATGGAGAAGAAGAACGGGAAAAATAACACATGAAATTGGACGAATTTAGTGCCAGAGTGCGGAAGTACGAGACAGCCTACAAATACACATAATAACATTGAATTACAAGCTAATTGCTCTGCCTTTTTGGCTTCCTGCTGCTGTTCCCATGAAGCATGGCACTAAATTCAGATTTTTCTCAAGCGGAGAAAAATCATCCCTACTCCAATACATACTAAAAATAACCACCAAGCCAGTATGAAGTAATTTGAAAAAAACAACCACAGACTCAAAATCACAGTCAAACATAATTACAGTGAATCATACCCTTTTCTAGGTGTGGTGTAGTCTAAAAAGATATGATCTTTTTCCATCACCGCAGAGGAGAACAGATTGAGATTGCTGCTGTTGTTGGAAATGCCAGCGCATTTACAACCATATACCTTCATCGTCATCGCTATTTCAGAAAGGTCGACTGGGGAAACAGGAGAGCTGTCTCTCACTCAGACGTCATCACGCCAGTGATTACGAGGAAAAATAATAAATACATGTGGATTTCAAATGTGAAATTCACCAGCCGAGGGAAAGAAATGAGGGGAAGGAAAGTTAAGACATCTTCATGGATGTTTTACGCATTAGGGCCTCAAGGAAAGGTCGAACTTTTGTAGGCTTCTTGCACAAAACTAACAGTGTATGTATATATATATATATATATATATATATATATATATATATATATATATATACTGTAAGTGGAAGGAGAAATGCTTCCTCAACAACAAGCACTGTTCTGTTCGGTCCTGTTCTCCCTCGCCGGGTGTCACTTCTGCTTTCATCGAACCGCAGACACTCGGCTGAGGCTCCACGCGATTGAATTGACCTCAGCAGGTGGGGGGTCGCGGCGCAGGCAGGCACCCCCCGCCCTTCTCTCTCTCTCTCTCTGTCATTCAAATTTACTGAAACTATCATCTTCATCGCATCCCCCCCACGCGATACGTGTCAAGAGAGATTCCCTGTTATTGAAATGAGACATTTGTGACAAAGAGACAGACGCCGTTTCAATCCCCCACATGCGACGACGGCGCTGGCGGCGCAGCAGGAGAGGGCAAATATGATTGGACAGATTGTTTGGGACCTGCGCCCACCTGAGCAATACCCTCGTCCATCTTCCGCCAACGCGCCGCCATTCGCCATCGCCTCGGCAAACCCCGAAACGCCACCATCGTATTATGAGATGCTGTGTTTCTCTCACGCGTGTGTGGGGTTGAATTGGGTTCATTGTTATAATCCTTCACTTCCCGGCGGCTTTTGAGAGCGTCGCGTGTTGTTGTCGTGTGTTGGTTGACCCCAAGGGATCGTGTTGTAGTGATAGCCTGTTGTGTGCGCTACGCAACAGAGCGCATGCAAATAGTCTTGAAGTGGTAGCTCACCTAGCAGTTGACATAATGCTTTGTGTGTGTGTGTGTGTGTGCGCACACGTGTGTGTACCCCCTTATGTGTGTGTATGTGTGTGTGAATGCATGTGTTTGAGAGCGAGAGAGAGAGAGAGAGAGAGAGAGAGAGAGAGAGAGAGAGATACAGTATCTGTCAAATTTTGCTACGAGGTTGAGTGGCTTCCATTCTGCTCTTATCTCTCTCACACACACACGCACACGCACACGCACACGCGCACACACACTCACAGGCAAGCGCATATATAAGCTCTCACATGCACACCTCAAACACCTTAATGTTATCTTATCTCTGGCCTCGGCTTATCCCCCCTGTGTTTTTATCGACAAGGAAGAAAAACATTTAACTTAGTAGCTCATTGATAAGACCCCTAACCACATTTGATGCACGTGATCAGGGTTGGCGTAAGTCGATGTGTGTGTGTGTGTGTGTGTGTTTATGCCTCACACTGTTATACAAAAGCAAAATATAGACCCAAAGTGCAGCGGAGATAATGCCGAATGCAGAATACGACACACACAAATACTCGCACGGCACACTCTTTCACACATGCACACAGGTGCGCACACACACACAAACAAATGCGCGCGCACACACACATTCACACACACACACACACACACACACACACACACACACACACACACACACACACACACACACACACACACAAACACACACACACACACACACACACACACACACACACACACACACACACACATACACACACACACAAACACTCAACACAATGTACAACCCTAAAGTCTAGCACATTTCCAAAATGAACTTTGACCTTTAAGGAGGAAGTGTGTGTCGACTAGAGGAGTTTCAGTTTAGGGCTTTTGGGAGCCATCTTTTTATTGGCAATAGTAACCTTTAACTTGAAGCACATATGAAGGCACTGGAGGAATATTGGTTCATTTCAGTGGTCCCTGTAGACTTGTGTGAACCCTTACGTTTTATTTCTGTTCTTTACCCCACTCTTGTTGTTTTTATTGCGAAATCAAAGAATGTAATTAGTTCATATTGTCCGTCTGTCTTTTAGCGCTGTCATAATAAGTTAGGGCTGTATATGAGAAAAAGTATTTTCTAATAAAAAAAGTAAGAGCTCATGCCGTTCAAAATTGGACTCAACATGCCGACCTTCTTTGAATAAGTTCTCCAATGATTGTGTGCATGTGCGCACACATGCGCACACACACACACACACACACACACACACACAGGCGTGCTCTGGGCCATCATCCGCATCTGTCTGGTATTAATCAGCCCCCGAGTTAGCTCATCAAAGGGAACATAACAATAGCAACAGCAGGTACGCACACTGCCAATGTACCACCGCACCAATCACCGTTCACGAACCCACTTCCTGCTCGCCTCAACGGCTTCTGTGATTGGGCGTTGACGTGTCCATCTGGGTTTCATTTAAAACGGAACGTGTTCAATGAAAAAGTGAATCGTCGAATGAGTTTGATATTGGGTTGGACTGACGGCTGTGACAAGGCACATTATTTTCAGACATCATCCTGCAGTGCCAGAGCAAAAGTCCAAAACAGAAAGAACGACACTTGAAACTGCCCAGTAACCTTATATGTTATTCTATAGGGTACATTGTGGGTCAGGGTTCAAGGCATTGAAGTGGAGGCAGATTTTAACAGCAGTTTTGTATTTTTAGTTGTTTATTTACTCATGTATTGAGTTTCACAAATGCAGTCATCTCATCAAACCGAGACCACCATTACACTGAATTAAAACAGTCAACTTCAGATGTAGACGCTAGCGACTTTGAATGGACACTATACTAGATACTGATGGTGTTGGGGAAATTTGAAGCTCTCCCAGTCGGTCCCTGTTGGCGCCCACTGCTCAGGCATCCGTACAGATGGACCCTGACAATCTCTGACATGTGCAATCAATGGAGAAAATCAATCTAGTGATGTGATAGATTGAACACGAACTTGACAACCATGGAATAGAAGGGGTCCTCGTAATTGGTTAAACCAGGTGTACACACAGATACACACGTGTACTTGTGTGTAGGGTGTGTGTGTGTGTGTGTGCAAGCATGTGTGTGTGTGTGTGTGTGTGTGTGTGTGAGAGAGTGAGGGTGTGTGTATTTGAGTATGTGAGTAAGTGTGTGAGCGAGTGTGCATATATCGGAGACAAGAGGCACCGTTCTACTAAACATCCCATTCTCGTCCCATCCACTTTCCGACATCACAAATTACATCCAATGAAGCCCCCCACAGCACTGCCTCGCAGATTTTAATTGGGACCTAATAGGGACAATTCTTCCACATGTTGTTTAATGAAGGATATTGAATTGTGGTCTGACCTTAACATCGTGGGGCTCCTTCCTCTAGAGTCTGAGAATGTGTTTTCTTAATTGTGCTTTAATGGCGCTCAACAGCACAGTCTGTAAGTCTTCAAGGGACAAAGGAGACACAAAGGTTTTGTAGAGAAAGAAGGGAGTTTGACACAAGGTCCATATAGGGTCATATGACTTTACTTCCATGGCCTCCGAAGCGGAGGCAGAGATTGACCTCCCCTCTCGTCTCCTCCTCAGGTGAATGGGCGGGACTTCTCCAAGGCGGGCCACGACGAGGCGGCGGTGGTGGACGCGCTCCGCCGGGACGCCATCCGACGAGACCCCATCCGACGAGACCCCATCGTCGTCCAGGTGCTCCGGCGCACGCCCGGGGGCGCCGCCGTTGCCACGGTGGCCCGTAACCATGGCGACGGCGCGGTGGACGTGTGCACGCAGACGGACATCACCTTCGAGCACATCATGGCGCTGGCCAAGCTCCGCGCCACCACACCGCCGGTGCCGGACATCTGTCCCTTCCTTCTGTCTGACAGGTTGGTACGATCTGATGCAAACCGGTACAAACTGGTTCTGTTCTGGTACAAACCAGCTCTTGTTTCCACCATTTAAAAAAAATCACCCGAGGTGCTTTCTTCGTACAAAAAAATGGGAAACGATTCGCCTGTGAGTATTGATAAATTGCACGACACATTCTCTCATGAAATTAATCATATTCTACCCCTGGAGGCCCCTCCATTGTTCCTCACCTCGTTGCTTAAAATGATAACATCTTTGATTTGTACACCCCCCGCCCCACCTCACAAGATGGCCGTTATGTCCCTCTAAAGCCATTACATGAGGAAAACCCGCGTGCAATAATTGCTACCTCTATTTTCTTTAATGGGAATCTTCTCTGGGCGAATAAAGACCAGTGGGCTAATACAATATGCAGTCTGGCACAACTATACTACTCTCTGGCTATTTAAAGGGCAATTTCCATATGAGGGGAAATGAAATCAATTTGTCCCCTACCATTACACATATGCTGGTCCCCCTAGTCCCTGATGATGTGGAGGAGATTATTATGGTACTGCTGTGCAGAGAGAGAGAGAGAGAGAGAGAGAGAGAGAGAGAGAGAGAGAGAGAGAGAGAGAGAGAGAGAGACGTTGGTTGATGCACTTCTGACAAGCTTTTTGTCTCAGAGGAGCAGATTTTCCACTTTCCCAAGGGAAATTCCTCTGCTGTCTTTTAACAACTAAAAACACCATGAGATGATGTTGGTGTCACTGCAGCGGCCGTGTAGACTACATCCCTCCATTTTAATGAGAAAAATAGTTTATAAAGACAGATACACACTGTGTCACGACCCGGCTCAAAGCTTGGACAACAAAGGGGACAAAATATACATGACACAAGTATTTAACATCAACAAGACAAATAACAGCATGCGATGCGGGCGTGGTGGGAGTCGAACATCAGTGGGTGTGTGGAGTGCATGGTTGAATGGAAAGTAGTGTGGATGGGTTTCAAAAAATCTAAACCGAAACAGTGGCTGTGTAGAGAATCGCATACTAGCGTACTATTCATCGTTGAGTATGTAGCAGGCAGCGCGTTAGTATGCAGTTTTCGAACACAGCCACTGGCGACCGAACAACAATCTTCCCCGACCCTTTCCACGGAGGTGTCATCCGGGGACAAAACAGGTGTCGCTCATAACACTAATAATGGGTCTGCTCCTTTTATGTACCAGGGCACGGCTAGCAGACTTACCTTCACTAGTTTAGTCTGCTACCCGTACCGTAGTACATGAAAAGAGCAGACCCATAATTAGTGTTAGGAGTGACACCTATGTTTATCCTGACGCCTCTGTGAAAAGGGTCTAGAGAGAGAGAGAGAGAGAGAGAGCGAGTCGCTCGCTCACTCCGTTTAAATAGCTGAGTAGCCATCAGCCAACAGGTGCGGGGCCAATTAACTTAATGGCCTCCCTCCCCAAACTCCTCACACCACCAGCCCAGCCCTGACCTGACTCTCTCTCTCTCTCTCTCTCTGTCTCTCTCTCTCTCTCTCTCCATCTCTTTTCCCTCTCGTCTCCTTTCAGCTGTCATTCCATCCAAACGATGGAGCATGAATACTACGAGTGTCCAGAGTACCTGTCCAACACACCGGCCGAGGTGGAGAGGACGGAAGAGTACGAGTACGAGGTAATGATATGAGTTTCATCCTCGAAAATCATCGTTAACATTTTCGTATTCATCCTTACCTATTATGTGTTCATTTTTCTACATGGTTGCACGATAGAGGACAGCTTGAAGCACATTTAGACTCACACCCTGCCCCTAACAGCAAGCGAGCGCTCGATTAGCGCGCAACATCGGATGCTTTCTGTCCACGCCGAATCCGTTAAATATGCACCGCTGTTACGTCGTGTAAACAAACCAGAAATAGAAACAGGGTGTCCGACAAAAGCTCAGCTCAAAACGACGCGGTGCGCCGCTCACAGCCAGTTAGGACATTCCTATAGCAAACAAAGCAATTAAACTGATTTTGTCGCTGACGCTCGCGTCGCATTCAGTTAGGACACGGTGTTATATCTTTGAGGAAGCGATGAATATGCAGACTATGAACATGTTTTGAAGTTCAGATGAATCCAAATGAATGTACAGTACAGTGCGGTTTCAGACCGAGCAGCGCGGCAACATCCCCGAGAGACGGTTATCGTCGCACTCATAATCGCAGCCTTCCCCGTTCTCGGTTCGCTGCGAACGTCGCAGAATAAGAATAACTAAATTGAATCCATGAAGACGAAGGACGAGGACGGCTCTCCGGTGGAGAACAGCTGGAGGTCGCGGCAGATGTTTCGGTCCAAGGACGGACCCCTAACGTAGTAAATAAAGACGCTGGGCCACTTAAACGGCATGTTTTTAACTGAACAAGGGAATGGGAGTTTTGTACTCGTCGCAGGTAGTACAGCACAGTACAGTCCCTCAATGGAGCAAGGCCATTCATTTGCACCTTGAAAACCCACATTTCCCCCCCCATTGAAGAAATTGTAAGGACCATTCCACAAGCTTCAGGGAACAGAAGGTTAGCCTTTTGTTTACTTTTAGGACGACGATCAATATTTCTTTTCAAATGGCTACTTCAGCCGAAAGTACGTGAACCGTTTATTTATTCATTCATTCGACAAAGAAAGCGCGTCCGTTTAACAACTATGGAGTCAGTTCATGAAGCGTTCATTTAAATGTAGTGGTGTAAACAAGTGGCATAGTTTGAGTGGAGGTTTATTTGGCAGGATACTGCGTCGATAAGATACATTTATGTTGGTAGGTATGATTATGATTAGGTATGATTATGTTCCATATTGTATTTGTGTCGTGAAAATGAGTCCATTTACATCAGCATGCTCTCTCTTCAGATGACAAAACGAGGGACCAAGGGCATAACCACAAAGAACCAATTCAAAAACTACAATCTTCAAAGCACAAATAATGTTGTAATATTGATTTAAAATACATTTATATTCAGGTTAGAATCTTTTCTGGCATGAAACAAGATGGCACACATTCCCAGTTCATCTACAACATAGTGTTGGAGGTGAATACCAGAATTTGTATGGTTTTGTGCTGGATGTGGAGAATGTGGTATTTGTGTTTTTCATGCCACATCATTCCCATTCTTAACAACAGTAACCCAATACACACTATAGCATAACTGTAATTCGTACAGTGTCCGTTTCCCCCTGAAGGAATTGTACTAAAATGGCATATATCAATAGCACACAATATATACGAGTATAAAAGATCAGTTATTGCCAAGGTTGGCCTGAATAGGTAAGAAAAAAAGAGCACCACCTCAATATAATAAGAAGAAATCCTGTGAATGTAGCCGATGACAAAGCCCTCCTGGTCTCTTTATTGACAAGCGGCCTGTCTGTGAAATAATTGCCATGCCCCACTTCAGCCCAAAAGGAAATGAGCCTACTACATCCTGCAGCTCATTCCTATCAAGCAAGAGATAAATGGATTA
>JAOPHQ010005979.1:440000-502500 GCA_030340625.1 Merluccius polli
TAACATAGATACGATCCTGAAATGTAGCATTTTGCCAACACAAAAGCTAAACGTAAAACATCATGGAAATGAAGACCTCGTGTCTTACAATGAAAGAAAAAGAAAGAAAGAACGAAAGAAAGACAAAATCCCAGTGATCTATGGTTCTGGGAAGACATTCAGTAATGACTACATTAGCCACCCGCTTCTTTGGTGGCAGGTTGCCGTTGCGATCCTATTATGAACTCAAAGCACTGATTACTCCAGTGAAGCCCGGCACGCGAGGATTACTATTCTCTCACAAAGGACTGACTGTTAAATGGCAAGCATCAAGGGGTTGTAGAGATACACCAACACACATACTTAGCCTCCATTCAGCCCTTGCGAAAAAAACAGAAATGGGAAATGCTGTCGAAATGCCAAATTGTATTTTGGGCCGTTCCTCTGGGTTTTTCCACCTGTTTTTCCTTGAAATAGACAAAGAATGTAAACTTACAGTAAAAGCAAGCAACAAAAAAACCAAACTGAAATGAAACACAAACAACAGCAACACCTGCTTCCGACCTCCCTCGATGCCGTGTAAGAACAAGCACCGACCGACAGAAGAAGAAGTCTATTTCGATACGGCGGCGATAAAAGGAGAGAAATGCTAATTCCCCCCCCCCTCATTAAAATGTATTTATGTGTAATACTGTTGCACGAGGAGCATATCCGCTCCCCCACCTCTACCTCCCTCCACTCCCTTGTTTCCAGTAAGCAGATATTTCCCTGCTCATCCCTGCTAACTCTCTTGATCTTCCCGCAGAAGACGCAACAACAAAGTGCGCGGAAGGATTGTTAGGGAACAACGGCGGCGCCGAAATTGACGCCGCGCGTTTTTTCTATCCCCCAGAATGGATTTCGGATAATAAATAATAAAAAGTGAATAAGATGCGACGCAGTTTCACTTCAGATAAGCGGTGTCAACAAGTTTGTGGCGAAAACACATGGGACAGCAAATGGATTCTGAGTTTGTTGTCGTCTATTTGCGCCTTGCTCGTCGCTCTGCCTCTCTTGTCTCTCTCTGTCTCTCATCTCCCTCTCGCTCCCTGCCTCTCTATAATTATTCTGATGCTAATTTCTGTGTTAAAAGAATCGAACCGTGCTTTTTTTTGTTTTTTTTTTAATCATACAGGTGTTTGAATACATAACTGTGTGAATCTTCAAGGAGTGCCTATTTGCTCCCACAGTTTCCGCTACTGCTGGTAACGTCATGGAGCCGTGCAACAGCCAATGAGCTTCGTCGTCTAATTAATGTGAAATATGAATTCACAACCGTCCTATCTCACATTCTGCTTCATCTCGAGTTGTCAACCCTTAAGGGTTTGCATGATTGTCGTTATGCTAGAAACGCAATGGTGGCAGGTTTTCTTTTTTTTTCTTCTGAATTGTAATTCCCGTACATCGTTATCTTTGGGTACCAACCGTGTGACTGTTTGTCTGTTGGTTTGTTTTGTTTTGTTTATACTCATTTAAATACTGAGTGAGGTTCATGATCCAGTCGACTGGATCTATAAATACAGAGCATCCAATGAACAATGTTACTTTCTTTTTAAACTAAAAGCTAAAAGGTCAACTGAAAGTTAAAACCGCCACCTTTCTTAAAAACATGGTAATATCTAACGTACTATTTAATCATTTAGCAGACACCTTTATTCAAAAGCGACTTACATTTAATGAATGTAATCATACACGTTCTTAAGGAGCAGGTGGGGTTAGGGCATCGCAAAGAGTCTGAGGTGACGACCATGGGGGGCTCGAACCCAGGACCTTGGGGAGTCGAACACCGACAAGACATGTCCTCCTCTTTTAATGGCGACTGCTATGCCAAGATTACACAAAAATGGTGTTAAAGTCAAAAACAAAGGTTAAAGTCGTTTTGTTTGTTTTTTCGTTCGTTCAGGTGGAACCCAACAGCATAGCAGCCAGAGACGGACGTATCAAGGAGGGAGACCGCATCCTGCAGGTGTGTAGTTTTAATCACGTGACCCGATAGCAATGACCACACGCAAGAAGCATGTTACATACGGCCTATGGGGAGAGGCACACACACACAGATTTGCACAGATGAATGAGAATCGGTGGCATACGTGTATCTGTCTGATCTGATTTGTACATGTGCATGCACAGCCACACAAACATGCAGATACACACACACACACACACACACACACACACACATAGATGTAGAAACACACACACATACACACACACCTATATATATATATATATATATGAATACATTTTTGTTTATATCGTAGCCATTACATGTTTATATATATAGATTTATTTGTACTTTTGTATTTGTTACCGAGAAAACACACACACACACACACACACACACACACACACACACACACACACACACAACACCAGCAGATTATCGTAGCTATCATTTACACTCAATAATAGATGACTGTCTGTCTGATTTATTTATCTCTCCGTCTCTCTCTCTTCTCTTTCTCTCTCTCTCTCTCTCTCACACACACACACACACACACACACACACACACACACACACACACACACACACACACACACACACACACACACACACACACACACACACACACACACACACACACACACACACCTGCTTCAAAGTACACATTCCATGGCCTTTTCCAGTACTTACCAAAGAGGGTGAGCAGGTTGCATTTCCCAGACAGTCTACGGGAATATATGCATATTTAATTAGCTCACTTATCAGAGGAAATGAAAGTCTTTAATGCCCGCCACGCCAGGTCCTACATCATCCCAGCACACCTTCTGTCTCCCCTATCTCCCTCTTTCTTCTCCCCCTCTCTCCTCTCCAACCTGCTTTTAGCAACTTAAAGTAACTGCCGTATTTAGCCATATTAGTCTCTGTTTAGCCTTAGCCTTTTTATTACAAATACACACACACATATATATATATATATATATATATATATATATATATATATATATATATATATATATATAATATACAAACACATACACACGCACACACACACGCAGACACACACACACACACACACAAATATCCATGTGCGCACACTGACACACAAAACAGGTGTGATAGAGGAAAGAGAAAACAAATGATGTTGTCCACACATGCACATCTCTGTGTGTGTATGTGTGCGTTACATCACACAGGGTAATACAACAATCTGTTGTGAAGCCAGTGCTTGTAAGCAACACGGACTGGCATTAACACCTTGAAGTCCAAGGTGAAGAAACCCTTCTTAAGCATATAAAACGCCCCCTGCCTTAGCGCCTCGGAGCCCGGTACGGTCTATCTGTGTTGTGTTATACCCGTCCGTCTATGTTTACAAGCACCTTCTGACCTGGCACGCCCGACACATAAAACCAGAACGCACACACACACACCAATTTTATCTTGCAGACATGTGTCCATAATCCTGACATGATACAGCCCCTTGTTCTCTCTCTCTCTCTCTCTCTCTCGCTGTCTCTCTGTCTCTGTCTCTGTCTCTCTCTCTCTCTCTCTCCCTCCCACTCCTTCTCTCTCTATCTATCTGTTTCCAATAGCCTGAATGATTTGGGGGGAGGCGAGGGGTGAGGGGGGGCGGGGGACAAGAGGGTTATACCCCTACCTCTATTACCTCTCTGTGACAGCACCCATTACTCTGAAAGAGGAAAAGATGAACGCTATCTGTCAGCCAACAGTTAATTGTGTGTCTGGGTGGATAGGGGAAATGGGAGGGGGGGGGGGGGGGGTACAGGTTGGCTAGGCTAGGCTAGCAGGCGCTATAGATAGGACAACACAGTGAAGATTGACGGGTGTTGGTTAGCATGCGGCTTATATGAGAGTATAGTGATGTGTAGACTCAGAGGTTAGAGAGAGAGAGAGAGAGAGAGAGAGAGAGAGAGAGATAGGGAGAGAGAGGGAGAGGGGACTCAGGGGAGAAAAGAGAGAGAGGGTAAACCTGAGAGAGGGAGTGATCGGGATGGAGAGCGAGGGAATAAGAGAGAAAGTGTGTGTTGAAGAGAGAGAGAGCGAAATACAAAGGGAAGAGAAACTTCAGTATATGTGTGAGTGTTGACGGACAGAGACAGCATAGACGATCCATGAAAACATTTTTCATGTGTTCATCGGTCCGTGGACTAATAGAAGAATGCTGTCCGCTTCACCCGCCTCTACTAAGATCCATTGTGTGTGCACCCTTTGTTCAAACTCAATCCATCTGTCTCTCTTCAGCTTACATCTTTCAGCGTGTCATCAACTTATTACCTGTTCACCGATGCACATTGGAAAACACGAAACACACACTCATCAATACTGCTTTTTGTGTTTGACATGACGTGTGTGTTTGTAAGATACTTTGTGAGCTATTGTCTTATTATGGGATGTGTGTTTGAATGTACAGATCAACGGCTGTGAGGTGCAGGACAGAGAGAAAGCTGTGGCGCTGCTGGCCAGCGAAGACGCCAGGAGCATCCTGTTCCTGGTGACCAGGCCCGACATGCAGGTACACACACACACACACACACACATCCACACACATCGGTGTGCACAGAGGGACACTGTACACACACAGGCACACAATCACATTCATATCCATGGCCACGCACGCATCCACATCCACAAACATCAACACCCACCCACGTGCACACACACACACACACACAGACACATGCCAGCATCCATGTACCTTCCTTGACATGCGCATGTGTGTGTATGTGGTTCCAGCTGGAGGAGGAGGAGTGGCTGGAGGAGGAGCAGGGGGAGATCTTGCAAGAGCTCAAGATGGAGATCCTGGAGAGGGAGGACAGCACTACCCGAGAGGATGAGGTGAGAGAGAGATCGAGAGAGAGATCGAGAGAGAGAGAGGGGGGGGGGGGGGGGGGGGGAGAGAGAGCGAGAGAGAGGGAAAGTGAGAGAGAAAGAGAGAGAGAGAGAGAGAGAGAGAGAGATTGAGAGGTGTCTGTCAGGTCTGAATAAATTGGCAGCTGAACATTGACAAGAGGAGGTGTGAGGGAGAAAATAGAGGGAGAGGAGGTGAAGATAACTTTACAAGAGGAAGGAGAGAGAAAAGGAGGCGAGATAGAGGAAGGGATTGGCAAAGTGAGAAAATAACACAGTAGAAGAAAATAAAATGTACCCACCAACTTTGAGTCACACAAAAGCCCCTGGTGACTATATGTACACATTTCCAGCAATAGTGTGGAGATGTGGAAGTACTATATGTTATGGATAATGTACAGCGAGCCAGTCATTATTATATAATGATATTAATAAACAATAATAAACCCCGACAGGATCACCCTAAAGGGGTTTATTTCGCAATAATGACCGGCCGGTATCGCGCTTATTATACGGCTAAAAACATAATAAATAGTCCTTTAGATTCTATGGTTGGAAATAGCGTCCATAGCAACTGGACTATAATTCATAGCAGCAGTCTGCTATTCAGAAATAACCATAATGACCATAGAAAGCCGTAATTGACCAATCACAATTGAGTATTCAACAAAGCCGTGTAATAAATATGTATATTTGCACATCCCCCAGTACACCAAGTGGTTATGGCTTAAAGTGCTCCAGTATTATATACTATATATATATATTTGTTTTGTACGACAGTGGCCTTGAGACACAGCACACACAGCAGATCGTTTCTGCTATTGAATGCAAAATTCCACTGCAATTCATCCCTGAAAGTCATGAACACATGACTCATAACTCATTCCCCCCCCTTCTCCTCACCCCCCGACCCTCCCCCCAGCATCTGGGTGACGACGAGGTGACGACGGACACGGCCACCTACTCCTCCACCACCACCCAGGACAAGGACAGCGGGCTAGGCCGCGGCACCGAGAGCCCCGACCACCACCACCCGGCCCTGCTGTCCCGGCTGCACCGCCGCACCACCGCCCAGCGCCTCCGCGACCGCTGGCGGGACGAGCAGTCCCAGAGGCAGGCCCCGCTCAGTCCCAGGGACGCTGTGCCCAGGGGCCCGAGTCGCGAGGGCAAACTGGTCATGCGGGGCTCGTTGGGTGGAAGCGTTGGCGGTGGCGGCAGTGGTGGTGGGCTCCTGGGCACGGAGAACCGCTTCCAGCAGCTCCTGGAGCTCAAGTGTCAGATCCGCAACGGTGGCGAGTGCGGGGTGTACTCCATCCGCCACAGCATCGAGTGCAGCCTGACAGAGCAGGGTGGGGACGAGGGAGGGGATGGCGATGGCGTTGGGGGTCTTGGAGGAGGTGGAGGAGGAGGCGGCGAGGAGGAGGAGGAGGAGGAGGAAGGAGGCATGGAGCAGGAGCTGCGGCTGCTGAACGAGGAGCTGCGCAGCATCGAGCTGGAGTGCCAGAGCATCATGCAGGCCCACCATCTCCGCCAGAGTGACACGAGCACAGACCCCCGCGGTCTGCCACCGCCGCTGAGCCCCAAAGACTTGCCGAAGCGCCACGGGAGGCTGGCAGACATCCATGAGCACCCGGAGGTGGGGGGGGGGACGCCGTCCCTCCTCAGGGACAAGGACAGCTCCAGCGCTTACAACACGGCCGACAGCGCCCGCTCCACTCCCCTGGGCACGGAGGGATCCCCGGACCTCTCCCTCCAGAGGCGCGTCCGGCTCACCAACCAGAAGAACCTCAGGCTGGCCTCTGCGAGCCCGCCCATCTCCATCCCCAAAGCCCTCAAACCGTCCATCCCCAGCCAACCGCAACAACCACGACCGCCACAGAGGTGTGACCAGGGCCTGGTCATCTCCAGCAGCCCCGACCAGAGCAACCCTTCCCCGTCGGAAGGGTCGGACCCCGCCCTGCCTGCCGATGACGAGAGGTGCGAGAAGAGGGGGAGGACCAGGGGTGTCCAGAGGGGCCTTCCCTACGCCTCTTCCAACCAGACGTCCCCTCTCCAGAGCCAGGCTGGGTCCAGGCAGCTCCAGGTACACACCCCCATACTAGTCCATGATAAGGGTTGATTGAGGACTGATCCCACGAGCACAGCTATATGAAAGGATGTACTTTATGTTTGAGGAACAAAATTACCAACGTATAGGCTATTACAGTGTCTTAATATAGGCTATATGTTGCACTTTTACCAACGTACTGTCCTTGTATCTAGGCTATATGTTCCATTTTTATGTTGCACTTTAAGCCAAATCAGGTTGTCACTCGTGTGGCTTTCTGGTCGGAACACGGTCTCTGGGATGTTCAGTTTTAGTTCCCAGTTTGTGCACAAACTGCACAACAATCAGTGTACAGTCAGGCTCATGTATGGCATCATGTTCACACTTGACCAAGTCCTTTATTATGCCCCCTATCACTGTCATACTTTTCAGGGATTGCTGTTTGAGAAAAGTACCTTCGATTGGGAAGTACATATTGTATATCAAAAGCCTGTAGCATGGCTTTGAAAGCTGGCTTCTCAACGGTACGGAATAGCACCATTTCTTCTACCAAATATAGCGAGTTACGCTGCCAGTAAGTGCTCGCCACTGATTGCTGTCAGTGTACGGCTTAAAACGGCTTACAATGGTTAATCACCCTCACACCTGGTGTGAGGGTGATAGAGGCCCTTTAATGTAGTTTGAATAGCCCAGAGGAATTTTGCTGGCTATTCTATTGCACCGCTGACTGAGGTGTTCCCCTGTGTGTTCCAGAGCTACATGCAGCTGCTGCAGCAGCACTCCACCCTGGGCAGCTACTCCCAGAGCCAGCTGAGCCAGCTCAGCCTGCTCAGCCTGTGCCGGGAACCGGTCCACCACCATCGCCACGGGGGTAGCGGCGGCGGCGGCCCGCGCCCGGCCGAACCGCGGCTGGAGTGGAAGGTCAAAGTGCGCGCCGACGGCTCCCGGTACGTGGCGCGCCGGCCCGCCCGGGACCGCATCCTGCGGGAGCGGGCGCTGCGGATCCGCGAGGAGCGCAGCGGCGGCATGACCACGGACGACGACGCCATGAGCGAAATGAAGATGGGCCGCTACTGGAGCAAGGAGGAGCGCAAGCAGCAGCTGGCGCGCGCCCGGGAGCAGCGGAAGCGCCGGGAGTACATGCAGCGAAGCCGGCTGGAGTGCCTGCACGAGGGGCCCGGCAGCGGTGCCGAGGGCCGCAAGGAGGTCAGCATCCTGGAGCTCAGCCACCGGAAGATGATGAAGAAGCGCAACAAGAAAATCCTGGACAATTGGATGACCATCCAGGAGCTGATGAGCCACGGGGCCCGGGCCCCGCCCGAGGGGGCCAACAAGCAAGTGCACAATGCCTTTCTGTCAGTCACGACTGTGTAGCAGCAACCGCAACGGGGTGCGAAATTAACTTTTTTGTCCACCGGCCAAATGGCTAGTGAATGTTCAATTTGACCAGCCACTCAATAGATTACCATTGTTTTTGTGGCTTGTGAGTGAAGCAAAACCAGCCACTTGCCTATGTTACCAGCATTTGTCTGGTGGCTGGTACTAATTTTGTGCCCTGAACCACAATGTACAATTTATGTTTAAAACAAGGGGGTCTTTTACTTCACAGGTATTAAGTGGGTATCAACATCCCTGAAAGGGAAACTAGATGCCACCACATACAGACACATGACATAGACAACAATGAGATGACAGCTGTGAGACACAAACAGGCACACACAACGAGCAGGTACATAATGAACGCAAAGCCCTTTGAAAGGTCTGTATAATGTGATTAATCCATCATTTCCCTGTTGTTCTCAATTAACGAATAATAATTGGCGCATTCAATAGAATAATAACTAACAACCGGTTTTATGTAAAAGATATTTCATAGTTTTTCATCACCCAGTAATATCAACTGAAATTTCAATTGTCACTGTGTAATTACTGACCTATTAAAGTAATGTTACCAGATTGTGATCACCCAACAAGAATGGGTTAATGGTTATGGGTTAAAACAATAGCAACAAGGTGACAGCTAGTCAATAGTGACAACTGTTCTGTAGCGGTCCCTATTATGTACCAATCTGTAAGAAACAACTAGGAGATTGCTATAAGGGTGTCCTGTTGCGATGACCTACTGATTACTGTCCTATAGTGTCACCAAAACGCCTGTGCTTCGGCGGTATTCCATAATTCAATTATACGCTCACTCTGAGTACATTATTCTGGATATTTTGAGGTGTAACTTGTGGAAAAGTACTTCATAAGCACAGTAACTTTTGGGGCTATTTTTCTTAGTCAAGCCTGAAAAAGAAAACCTAAAAATGCAGGTATCTCAATGGTGCTCTTACATTTTCCTTTTGTTTAAGCTGCTGATTTGTCTTTGAAGTCAATTGGTTCAGGTAACTGGACTAACGCAACATTAAAGGATAAACTGGAACCATTTTTTTCTTATTCCTCCAAGATCTTCATGATTTCCATCGCGCACAAAGCGGTAAACCATATTTTGCCTCGTTCAAAGTGGTACTTTTTTTTATAGGGGGAAGATACAATATTTTTCACACTTTGTGGACTCAACAAGGTTTTGTAGAAAGGATTTTTTACACCGAACGCTGGTTTCATGTACATATGTTATATATTGTACTTTCTTTTGTATGCTTGTACAAATGTTTATTGGCCATGGAATACCTTTAAACCAAATGAATTACAACATTTTGAGACTGGTCCATCTCTTCAATCTTTTAACAAATGATTCAAAAGATAAAAAAGGAGAAGCCAATGAGATTTCACTCAATCCTCAGTGAATAACAAAACGTGAGTCCTTTTAAAAGCACTGTTTCTTTGTGAGACTTTTTGTAAGGAATCAAACATCAATCTGTAATCTCAAAGGCTCCTAATATTTATGAGCTGAGCAGGAGTGCTCTTGCAAACATTTTTACCTCAACTTGTCAGTCAAGACTCTAGACTATATAATGGTTTTTAATAAATAATAGTCTTGGAATTAAGGATCCCTTTGTCTCACCATACAAGATGAATGTGCATTGTGTTGGTAACCTGAAATGGACCGATATTTATATTCTTTTCATATTTATTGTAAATTAATATTAGGGTTTTGTCAATAAAATGTATAATAATTTAATCTTTTCTCGTACCCATGGGGCAGTACTTTAAGTGGATGCTTTACACTGGAACGTGTGTTGACTTCAGTATGTATTATCAGTATTTGCAAAAAAAAGGATAATAAACTGTTATTTCTCTTCATGGGTCATAAAGCATTATTTCTTACATCTGTCTGTCCATCTATCTATGTATGGCTGCAGTTCAGATCTACAAATGTCCATTCATCAAATAGTTCTCAATTTAAAGCATATAGGATTGTCTTCAAAGGGTGATACAAGTGGTGAAAGTAGGTAGTCTTCGCCAGTAACAGGATTTCACAGAAACAAAAAGAACGACAACAAGGGGCAGGAACTAGTGAACTGATATACATGAAACACAGTTGAACATAATCAGCAATCAAGACAGGTGGCAGACATTTCACTTAAGACACGCAGGGAAAATGACTAAGAAGTGCATGGGATTGGGGCACAATCGTGGCAGAAACCCATACTTAACTAACACTAACAAATTCTAATTTGCTATCACTAAAAACACTAACACGGCTTCCCAATGCCCTACACTTACACTTACAGTTCAATACCTGTCCTAAGAATCCATCTATCAATCTATTACAACCACTGATGTTGGTGTGTCCTATGTACCAGAATACCAAAGATGTGTACAGTATCCATGTATCCACAATGGGAAGACTGACTGCCAAGACAAGTGGGGGGTGAAGGTATATGGGTGAGGGGGTGAGGGTGACTACAGAAGGTGTGCAGAGGGGAGGAGAGTGGGGGGGTGGGGGGAGATGCTGAATGTCCGTTTAGCAAGGGAACGCGCCAAAGCGAAAACGACAATGCCCATTTCAAAGTGCCAGTCCCAGTCTCTCTCTCTTTCTCTTCTCTCTCTCTCTCTCTCTCTTCTCTCTCTTCTCTTCTCTCTCTCTCTCTCTCTCTCTCTCTCTCCCCCCCCCCCCCCCGCATCCCCTGTCAATCAACCATGTCCATCCACAGCCCACTGAACTGAAGAATTAATGAGAGAGAGATCACACTTCCCAGAGTAGAAAGGCGCCTCTTTATTGCGGGGGGGGGGGGGGGGGGGGGATCACCGCTACGACGCTCCACGCTAGCTAGCTAGCTATCCCACCGCGCATAATCTCTCCCATCAGTCATTTCCGTGGCGACTGAAGTGGCGGAGGTAGCAGTGAAAATAATACATTTCGCTAGTTCTCTCCGCAGCGCCATAAATGATTCAAAGCAATGCGCGTTGGATAGATAATTCAATGCAAACTCAATGCGGAAGGATATTGCTACAGACCTGCGGTGTAGTCATGCATGGGCTAAACTACAGATCGGATTTCGACGCACGGGTGTGTGCATGAAACGCGAAGGCCATGACCGTCGGCCTAGTCAGTGAGTTGTTGGAGTTGTACAGCGAGTCTTACCAAAGGTGCCACCACATGACGCCGCTACTAATCCTGTCTCTGAAGCTTGTCGCGTGCAGGGATGGCAGTTTTTTCTTTGGTTGTTGTTTACATCTTGTTTACATCCAACAACACGGTTTTCTACCCCGAAATGACACCAGAGCTTATCCCACCCTCTCTCTCTCTCTCTCTTCTTAATCTTTTTTGGGGTTTGTGAATGATGTAGTCCAACAGCGGGATTATTATTTTGTTCACTGAGAACAAGTGAATCCTGATTTAATACTAATATAATATTCTTGGGATATTGTCCCGACTCCCCCACCAACCCGTCTTCTTAATTACATGATCTGTCTCATTCAGATTGGGACGTTTTGATGGCTGCAGTGTAGAGCGAAGGCGTGCTCCTCGCCGTAGCACAGATAAGGGGGAGAAAAGGGGGGTCTTGCCGACCGTCCTGGCGTCTCTTTAATCTAACGGCGCCTTTGATTGTGACGGGCGACTGGAGCCTGACGTGAAGGAAGTCAGGTGGTGGTGGTGTGTGTTTTGCTTTTAAAGGAGATGCAGCTGCTGTCAACGTGGTGAGACCTGGGGAATAGTGTGCGCGTGTGTTAAGATTTGCATGTGTGGGTGTGATCTGTAAGATGTGTATGTAGGTTATGCCAATATATATATATTAAAAAAAGTCTTCATTCATTTATGCTCTCATTATCACCAGCATTGACTTAATCTATGGCTTTAAATATTTAAAATGTGTAAAGGTGTATTTTAAGCACTACAGTGAAGATTTTGGTATAGACTTGCGAGACAATAATGAAAAAGGTGTCTAAACTTTGTGTTATTGTAGATGTGGATGGGACTTGTATGATAATTCTTTGTGATACAAGGGGGCAACACAGGGATAATAACTGTGTTGGGAAAACCAAGAGGATCTCATTACAGAAAGTCTTTGTGAAGCTAAATTAGTTTGATGATAAAAAGTTACAGAATTCCCTTCACCACTAATGGCTCTGACTAATGAATGTCAATCTCTACAAATTAGTTTATTCAACTGTAATCAATGGAAGAATGCATGTAAAATATAATTCGCCAACTAACATTTTCATTTTTCATCGCTTAGCGCTACATTTTGTGTTGGGTGGAGACACAGAAGTAATTTGTGTTGTTTAGTACGCCAGCAGCAACCATTTCTGTCATTTGTGAATGCTATAACGATAATTCACGTGGGACAATTGCTGGTAATTTTCCATTCATTAGCCAACTTTTGATTGTTTATTGTCCTCAAAATGATTGTTTAATAACGTTGATTATGCACTAATAGCTCAGGCAGAGGTAGTTCTGACAAATGGAAGAGAAAATTCACAGTCTTTATCCCCATGCAAGGATAACTATCCCCACACTGATGAAATAAATCACTGGCCTGTTTAAAGGGCGTTAGCTGAATCATCGATGTTTTTTTCCAGCTATACAAGTTATGTTGGTAGCAGATCAAACACAACTCCCTTTCCTTCTCTTTGGTTTCTTTCTCTCTCAACACATAAATAATAGATTTCATTGCGTCCAGTGTGGACTTCTTTGTGGGAACTGTCGATTACACTCTTGCTTTCAAGCCTTCATAACATTTTGTCTTCACGGGGTACATTTAGAGTCTGTCTTCAAGTCCAGTCAAAATCTGTGAGGCTTTGTGGTTGTGGATGCTGCCATTATGGGGCACATTAGGGAAAGGATAGCGTAATGGCTAAGCGTGATTGAGCAAGATACCTCACCCCGTACCTGCCCTTTAATGGCATGTAAAAATAGTAAATAGTAACATAATGGCCTCCCCAACCGACTTCAACAGATTTTAAATATTCATAATCTGCCGCAATGCCGAGGTAACACTTGAGGTAATTGGAAAAGAAAGCCTTTCAATGTAAAAGCAGGAGAGCAGGAAGAAATGGCTTCAACTTATTCTGTGTGAAGACACAGAGAGACAACGAGAAGAGGAACGAAGGTGCAGAGGAAGATGAAGAAGTTAAAGAAAAAGCTTTTACTTTGAAAAGAGGCGCAAGAGGCGTCTTGACTGTACTGTAAGGAATACACAATATAGTATTCTTGATTCGAAAAGTCACTTGCTTGACATTTTGACTGTTCAGTTGTGTATATATTTATTTTATTTTATTTAGCTAGCTTGGCATTTGTAACAAATATAGATTAAAAACATTTTTGCTAATGGAAATCAGACCAAGTGAATGAACGAAAGTGAAAGCGAATTATGGAATCATGTAGGCCTAAATAATAAGGGAGGTGTTTATCGAGTAGTCACAACGAAGTGACAACTAGATTACTAATGATATATCAGCTACAAAACTATATGAAACTGTATGTATGTCTAGTGTATCCCCCCCCCCTTTTCACTTGCTCTCATTTTTCAGAGATTTGTTCAGCATGCAAATACAGATTACAGTATACTAATGTGTTCTGTAACCTGCTGTGCAGCGAGGCTTCATCTATCATTTTCTCACAACCATCTGGGAGGCTGACGGAGGAACTCAAGGGCCCTTAATATGCTCCCAATAAAGAATGCATGCTGCTAGCACCTTTTTCCTTATTTTTCCATTTTTTGGGGGTTTGTGAATCTATTTTTAATGTTTCTTTTCCAAGAAGATGAACCAAAAGAAAAACAACACAATAAAACTTCCTTCCTCTCCTAGCCATTGAATTATATATTCCTACACACACGTGCATGCACAATATGATCAACCGACCAAAACAAAGATGAACATTGGATGTTCAGAGTTCCTCTTCTTCGTAACGTGGATCTTATATCAGTCCGTCCAGAATAAGTCACTAGATCTTCAAGTGTTTATCACCGGAGACACTTCATCGGTCCGGAAACAGTTTCCCTTCCAAAAAAAGGGCTCTGCTTGAGGGAATTGGATCTCTTAAGCAAAGTGTTATTAAGCCTGATGAAAGCAAATAGATTTTTAGTTGGCGAAGAGGATTCAGGGAGACAGGGCAATTCAGAAAGTGGTGGCCATCTTGAAAGAAAACAAAATGAAGAGGGTGTGTTGCTTCAATTTGACGCCGGATGCACAGATGGTGCTCTCTCTCTCTCTCTCTGGTCCCCTTGAAGCCATGAAAAATGAAATTGGGGGGATGTGATATGAGAACAGAATTGTAGATCCCACTCTGTGTGATTGATCTGCCTGCTCTTGGCTTTATGAGGATGCGTTCACAAACTGAGAAAGAAACAGACAAAAGGCAAAAAAAACAAAAAACAGTATTGCACATGCATAGCTTTCAGTACGGCGGACGTAGTTTCAGCTCTCTTTCACTATTTCAGACTATTGGACTTCTACTTGGTAATCTTCGTAACTCCAATCTTCAGAAATAATGATAGTAATCAACTATAGAGGTTTATTGGGGTTGAGATTATGAGACCTAGTTTCTATCTCAGCTCTGCACTATGGTTGTTTTCTGGACTACCAGCTGAACTGAAATCAGCCCCAACTGTGAGCATTTTTAAATCCAAGTTAAAAACACTTCTCTTCTCCTGTGCTTATGATTGAGCTTGTTCTAAGCACTTTAAATTGTAAATTTAATTGCACTATGTCCTTTTAAATCATGATTTTATGCTGCTCTTATAGTACTTTATTTCTTTCTATTCTTTTATTCTTGTATTTTTTTTATTGCTTTTTATTACTATTATTATTATTCTAATTTGTATTTCAATTCTTATTGTTCTATGTAAAGCGCATTGAGTTGCCATTGTGTATGAAATGCGCTATATAAATAAAGCTGCCTTGCCTTGCCTTGCCTTGACTAGGGCCTCAGCAAGCACATGATGTAGAAGTGGCGATTATTTCAAAAATTCTCCAATTTGGCTTAATTTAATTTCATTCTTCCATTCATCATTCCAGGAATCATTTCTATAATTACTATTTAGTTATTTAGCAGACGCTTTTCTCCAAAGCATTCTACAGTGAATTCATTTGGGCATCTTGCTCAAGGATAGTCTACCGCTTAGTCTGCGGACAGTGGTGGAATCGAACCCAAAACCTTTCAGATGGGACTCGAGCACCCTAACCATTGCACTGTGCCCTGACATACTTATCTTACGTTCCACCGAAAAACAAATGACAAAAGATTGCATCAGCCATATATTATCTTATGACAGGTATGAGCTGCAGGACGATGCAAATCGATACCAGGGTTTTTAGGGCACCGGAATGGATAAAAGATTCAACACAGGCCGCGGGGAGAGAGGAGGAATCAGAAGACACAAACGAACACAGGAAAAGTGGCGACATCAATAAAAACAGCTTAAGAACTAATCAGCTTATCTGACACCATGACAAAGAGCCATGCGCTGTGAAATCGATTGGGGCTAATTATTGTTTTTGTGAAAAGCGCGTAGCGGCACAAAACATAAAATGGAAAGTGCATTTCAGTCTAACTGGATGCATGTTATTTGCTGCACTTGTTTTCCCCACCACAATTTATCCCTTCTCTCTTATGTTCATTAACGAAATCAGGCACATAAGCAATCGGTATCTCTGGGCAATGTAATTGGATGGGAGGACACACTGCTGACCGTTCACAGGATGCAAACATTTCCCCATATGCATGTTTTGTTTGGGTTATTTTTGCACACACATTGTGCGCTCCAGATCAGGGACAGTGTTTCACAGACATTTTTCCGAGCAAAAATCCAAAAGTTTGGTTCCTGCAACAGGCAACCTCTATGCATGTATACTTAAATGTTACATTTCACTTTGAAATGTTCATGTTTTTAAAATTATATCTTATTGATTTTCCTTTAAAAGCAATGACAATGTCTATCCTAGCCGTGTATATATTACAAAAATGGATTATGCTACTAGTATATTACATTAAGCATGTGACAACATTATGTTGGGGTATGCACTTTGTCATTTAAGCATGGGAAAAGGTATCGAAAACATCAAATCAAAATATGCTCAAATTCAGTCACTACCACAGCCGCACTATCTATGACATTATTCTCCGAGCCATAAAGTTTAATTCACATTGTTGCTGCTTCGAGCTGTATTACCCCCCTTATCTTGTCTCTCCTGTCTAACTGTATTTTCTCCTGTTTTTCCCCTCCAAACCGCCCCCCCCCCCCCCCCCCCCCCCAATTTCCCCAGCTGGTTACCAACGGTTACCACTGGCTCAGGTACAAGTCTTCCTGCGGGGCTCTTCATAATCATGCAATTCATCCATTCACTAACTGGAATCTCCTTAAATCCCACCTTATATATTTTTCTCTCTGTCCTCGGGGGCGTCCTAATAAGCAGAAGGCGGTCGGTGGTATAACCGGGAAATCCTCCCATCCGTTACCACTGATGGAGCCGTGGGGAAGAGAGTGAGAGAGACAGAGAGGCAGAAAAAGAGAGAGAGAGATGTGGTTATTAGTGGCGTGGGGGGGGGGGGGGGGGGTCACACACACACACATGCACCACCACAAAGACACACATGCACAGGGCAGAAACGTACACGCGTATGGGAAAAGATACATGGATACACACACACAAACCCACACACACACACACACACACACATGCATACACACACATACAAAGATACACACACACACACACACACAAACCCACATCAATGCACTCAAAGACACCGTCATTACACACACAGACACAGAGATACATACAAAGATACAAACACACAAACTACGAACATACGGACACATAAACAAAGGCATGCCTGGAGACATGGCCATTCATCTTGCTTGGATGCACATGCACGCACGCACACGCACACACACACACACACACACTCTCTCTCTCTCGCTCTCTCCCTCTACCTCTCTCGACCTATGTCTGCATCGTATGTCAACACACAATCTAAATGCAAATGGTTAATGGTCTCAAGTCTCTGTAAGCTTCATCTCTTGGGGGGGGGGGGGGGGGGGGGGGGGTGGGCCCCCCCCCCCCCCCGCCCCCCCAACTGACATGGCGGTTATTGGGTTAGCATGAGAGTGAGTACCAGGTTTACCATCAAATAATTAAATCTAAAATATGTGCTGGATATCCCATTACTGCCGCGACCACCAAAAAAAGAGCAGTTTGTAATTTTCCGTAAACTGCCCCCTCAGGCTGTTGTTGTCACCAGCTGTCATCGTGGTTATGATACGTATGTAATGTGTTTCTCTATTTACTACTAAGTTATTTCGTTTTTTTTACCCAAAGCGACTCACGGTGAATTTCAGAAACATGTCATGAAGGAGCGGGTAGGGAGTTGGGGCATCTGAGCTCAAAGGTGCCTACTGGCTCAGGCTGCGTACATTGGGCATCGAACCTAGTACCTTTTTGGCTGGGAGTAAATGTGGAACTGCAGCTGATGTCTCCAGGATGTTGTCTGTTACTTTCATATGCACCGTTATCGCAGTATTAACACTGGTTCACACCTTTTCCAATGAACTTCCAATGAACAGCCTCCACAGATGTGGACACTGTGAATTATTGTTTCCATGTTATTATGCGTTTAAGCGTTCCCTAAAACTGTACTTCTAGGAAGAAGAAAACAACACTCAAAAGTAGCAACAGGCAAAATAATTAATATCCATATAGTCAAAATAAAATAAAACAATAACATCCTCATCATAAAAAATGCAGAAAGAGTATATATTGTTTGGGAGTTGCTGCTTCTTCCTTTTGAACGAAACCCCAAAACAATTAAATTTACAGTGTAGGCAAAACAGTGTAGGCATTCGACCCTTTTTGACACCAATACATTAACTGCACCGATTGTTCAACCTGAACACCAGGGAATTGTGCACATAGCATAGCACCCCGCCCCCCCCCCCCCCCCCCCCCCCCCCCCCCCCGGCTCCCAACCAGACCACCCCCCCCCCCCCCCCCACACACACACACACACACACACACACACGCTCCCCCTCCCCACAAGGCCAATTACTGAGACAGTGGGTTAAAGATTCCTCCTACTCTTACCTCGCTCACATTGTAAAGCCAGCTAGTTTTAATAATCACCAGAGCAGAATGGATGCCACGAGTACGGCTGGTTTTTTACTGGAAAGCTAGCGCTAGTCTTTACATTCAACTGGTGTTCAAAGCCTGATAGAGCTTTTAATTGGATAGCCGGGGCCAAACTTAATGCTTGTTAAACATGTGCGCCATTAAAAAGAGTCACGTCAACACTATGTGTAGGCAACGAAGCGTAAAGAAGTATCTTCTGTTTCTGCGACGGCTCCTTTAGTATGCTTCATAAACATGTCGCTCAACGTGAATCCGTTACCCTTGTTAAGTGCTCATCGCCCCTCATCATAACCTGTGTTTCTAGAAGTTATTGTTGTGTCGGGTGTTGTTGTGTCGAGAGACAGAGCGAGAAGAGCGAGAGAGAGACGAAGATGAATGTATTTGATTTGAAGCAATCGCTTGTGACCTCCAACTAGTGGTTGTGAATGTGTGGAAGGAAGCCGTTTCTTTGGTATAATACTCCATTTTATGGATCAGTAAGTGTTTTTCAAGGTGTGGATCTGAAAATAATACAACGATAGAGAGATAACGGGGAAATACAGTGAGTGTTAGCTCAAGTCGACATGCATAAAACGCACAAGAAAAAAACCCAAACACATCCACAACGGTGAAATGGGTGGATGTGTCGGTGGGCTACGAATGATTTCCCCCTACCGCTGTTCCTGTTTAAACAGCGTCAATGCATCACAGGAGACAATTAATTCACCTCAAGGCACTAAAAGCATCGTTCTCGACAAAGGCTCTGCCCTTATGTTTTTTTTTTTTCCCTTTCCTCATACACACGGCCACACTGAGCATCTGTCAAAAAGAGAAAAAAGAGAAAGTTATGCTCCTCAAGGCATTTGAGACACCTCCTCCATCCAAGGACAAATCAATTAGTGGGAAGGAAGCGCAGGCAGATGGTTGTGAAGGACTTTCCTGGCGTCTCAGCCTCAGGTGAGATACGTCGGCTGGATGGTGAAGATCTGTCAAGTCGCGTATACGAATAACCCCCCCCCCCCCCCCCCTGCGCGGCACGCATGCGTCAATCACACGATCGCGCTCTTCCCCTCCATAGTGTGTGTCGCGACGTGCCAATATCAGAAGAAAACTCACTCTATACCCCGCCGCCCCCCCCCCCCGGCCCCCCGCCCCCCCCTCCTCAAAGCAGAGGGGCCTCCCAGCCATAGTATGTACTGTAGGACGGCGAGAGGCGAGGAGGGGAAGAGGAAGAGAGTGGCGGAGTGGTGTGAATATTTTATACAGAAGCTGAATCAAACTGAATCGCAGATTAGCGCGGCTGCTAAATGACCTCAGGTGATGCCTTGGTTACATAGGAGAGGCCTCTGAATTGACATGCCTGGAGAGGGAAAATAAAACGGGAAGATTTTCATTTGAATAATTTCAAAAGAGTGGACAAGGAAATTAAGAACCGCTGTTCTCATCACCCACCCGATCCGATGTAATCGTCATAAAGCATCTTAAATGAACCCAGGTACAATTTTGCTGATGAAACCATTTTTCAAAGGGACAATAGGCTACATCAACGTAGCCAATTAGCCGACTTTTCTGTAATGTCTTGCATCTTACCTCCCCCCTGATGAGATAGCTAGCTAACTGAATTAGCGTTGCTTCTTATCTGCGGGTAACCAGGATGACTGCTTGCGTTGGTAAATAATTAAAGTAGGTGAGGTTGGACACAAAGGAGGACATTTTGTGGGAACCTGTGGCTGATGAAGATAGAGAGAAGGGGAATCTATAAAGAATAGCTTATCAATCATACGACCCGTTGTGGCTATTGTTCCCCCTATTCAACACTAATTAAACATACACAAAGACACCGGTTCGTACGCCAACAATGGCTGGCGAGGAGAAACAAAGAGACCAAACACAATGGAGGTAGGAAATAATTAATATTGAGACAAAAAGACAACATCGGCAAGATGTTATTAACTGCTAGCTAAAGATAAAGACAAAAGAGAAAATTCCCTTTTTCTATAGACTTGTCACGAAAATCACATGACAACACACACACAAACAATTTTTACACAATTAATGCTCAACAGACAGGAGACATATTATTTTGAAAGCAAACATAAATATAAGTTTAGCCATTTGGTTTTAAGTAGGTTTTGTGACAGGATAGTAGCATGACATAATACTAATATTTAGTATTTATTAGTATTTAATAACAACTAGCCTACTTCTCCTACTATTACAACTACTACTACTACTACCGCTACTAGTACTACTACTACTACTACTACTACTACTAATAATAATAATAATAATAATAATAACAATAGAAATATACCTCAAACATAATAAATAATACAAATAAATAATGCTACAAATAAATATTATGATTACTCTCTTTTAGCTAATTTGAATGCTGGATTCAATAATGAGCATGAGTAAATTAGCAAATCCAAATGTTTTCTAATTAAGATTTAAGCGCACATACATCTTCTTCGTGGCCCAATCCGATTTTTGTTTTTATGAAGTGATTAAGGACATGTCGGTCAGATCTTTGCATCTCGCCACCCCCCCTCCATTTCCTCCCAGCATTATTACCCTCTCATAGTTTTATCTCATCATTCTGCTATTAATCTTTATTTGTTTGGGAGGAGCGCCGCTCCCCCGAGGGTTCGACTTGCAGCCATTACAAAGTGTCGTTGGAGGGCCCCCCAATTACACCACGTCATTATTCCTCCGCAACCGCTAGCTATCTGAACTATCAGTATCCGCTGTCCGCTATCTCCCACTTGGACGTTTCCTACTCTACCGTCGGTGTACTGTTACTGAAGCTTTATGTCAGTTAAAAATAATAATGCTTACAATGGTAACATAACTTTTTAGCTTTCATTTTTTTGTTATGATAACAATTTCTGTATTGCGTTCTGAGGTTATTGCTAAAATAATGACACATTTGCATGTTGTATCTTGAAATAGAGACTATGTCTATATAGACTATGTCTATGACTATGTATAAGCCTTGGTATTTATTTCATTAAATCAAGAAGAAGATTTTGGTTTCACACTACTATCTAGAGAGAGAGAAGATAATATAATACCTGGCGATCACATTCATTTTCAGCCCTTAACGCATACTTCCAGCAAGTATTGTCTTATAAAAAATCAATACTTCATCAATAATGAGCCATTTGGAGAGTCATTTGAGTCTGAGTGACATGTTTGTTTCTCCTCAGATGACTCCCATCAAGTGAGGAATCTACGCAAACAAAATCGGCCAATCAGCATCCGCCGCACGCTTACTGTAACCAGGAACTGGTGACTAGCTCTTAAGTCTTCTCGAAAATGACAATTTGATCACTGTTGGTCAATATCTAGACACTAAAAATCACCCCCGGACAATTTAATGCTTTAATAACTGTTCGCCATTAGTGTATAGACAGCATATACTGCCAGCCTGACAAGTGAAATAGTATAGTGTATGCACCTTCGTGAAGAACGTATGGCTTTTATGATAGCACTGAGTCATTTTGGAAAAGGGATTTACCACTCCGCAAACACAGCACTATCGTGATGAGCTCAGGGTGCATTATGATTATGAATCATATTACATACATGGATCATTTTAGTTGCCATTATATTCTGTTTTATGGCTCCCGAGAGGGTTGTAAACAGGGGAAATGTGTATTAAACATGACAGAGAGAGACCATGTAAGTATTTTTGCCAGCTGTTGATTCGTTTTACAGAACAACAGCCACACATCAATCTCGGTTTGAAATGTTCTTTGAAGGGTATTTTTAATTATCGTTTCACCACTACCAATATATATACATACTATTCACTATTTAGCAGACACTTTTATCCAAAACGTGAATACAGGTACAGGTCATTAAGGAGCAGGTATAGGCAGTGGTTAAATTGGGCCGGGGCTAGCCGGGGCTCAGCCCCAGCACATAGCCTAAGCCTGCCTGCAGTCAGTTGCGTACTGGAAATGTCACATAAAATTTGATGAAAGTAATGCTTTGGATGAAAGTAATGCTTTTGAAAATATGATATTTCCGACAATAAATGAACGTTGTTTTTCAAATGGAATTTCTATTTGGCTCAGCGGAGCTGAGATGAGAACAATCGGAACACGAGTAGCCGACTATTCTTGTTCAGCTGCTTCTCATTGTCAGTCGACCGCACCGCATGCATTCCGAACGCAAGTGCACAACATTGGCTACCAAGAAAAGGCAACCAGAACGACAGGAACCTTCATCCAATGAATTTATCCCCTCGAATCAATTGCTAAAATATTAAAGTTATTTAATAACAAAAAATTTAAAAAATTATAATTTCAGTTTTTCACTGCAATTATAATGCAGTTTTGCACATATCATGTAAGACTCAATTTCTCCATTTCTTTGCACAAAACTCTCCAGAAAGTGCCATTTAATGGTTTATTTTTCAAAATTTTCTCCCGGGGGGACATACCCCCGGACCCCCCTAGGTAGAGCCCCCCCACATAACAAATCCCAATTTAACCCCTGGGTATAGGGATAGGGCATCTTGCTCAACGATGCCTACAGGTAGAATGCAGATACTGGGGATCGAACCCCCAATCTCAGCAACTTTCTGCTAAATTATAAATTGAATCTGGTCATAAAAAGGCATCTATTGCACATATTGTGTATGTTTATTTTAGTTCAGTTCAGCAGAGATTGGCGACCCTCCTGTTCCACATTGAGTCGAGCGAACTCCCACTTACACAGGAATTATTATTATTTTTAGAAATGATCTTCTTCATGAAGCCTTATTAGAGTATGTGGATGTCAGTTGGTCTGCAACAGACCCCAGGGGTCCCAGACGGATCTGGTTTCTACAGTTTCCTCTATCAGAGCCATAGAAACCTCTAGACAGAGAGAGAGAGGGGGGGGGGGCATTGAGACGTCGTGACCTTGACTGTATAGCGAGACAGCAGACAGACTTTGACATTGACTTTGTTCTCTCTCCCTCCCTCCAATTGAGATGTCACCGACTTTGAAAGCATTTCTCCTGTCAAAGTCCCATTTTTTCACTACTTTATTTTGTTTCCCGCCTCTTAGCTGTCTTCATCTCTCGGTATATCCCTTAAAGTCTTCCTTCAAAAGTGTCACTTATGATTTTCGCACCCACATGTTTTCTAAAGTTGCAGTGGTATAGGAGAGAGAGAGAGAGAGAGAGAGAGAGAGATGGTGAGATGAGAGAGAGAGACAGAGAGAGAGAGAGAGAGAGAGGAGAGAGAGAGAGAGAGAGAGAGAGAGAGAGAGGAGAGAGAGAGAGAGAGAGAGAGATGGTAAGATGAGAGAGAGAGAGAGAGAGAGATGTTGAGACGAGAGAGAGGGAGAGAGAGAGAGATGGTGAGATGAGAGAGGGAAAGAGAGAAAACAAGATGGAGGGAGAGAGGGAGGGGGAGGAGGAGAGAAAGAGACGGAGAGAGAGGGGGAAAGAGAGCGAAAGAACGAGAGAAAAAATGGAGAGAGAGAGGGAGGGAAGAGGAGGAGACGGATAGAGGAAAAGAAAGCGCGTCGGCGAGACAGCAGGACCGGCTCTGAGAGAACCCAGGTGCTGCTGCTTACATAAGCTGTCATGGCTGACGTCTGAGTGGAGGATCAAAGATACTCTTCCCTCTGAGGTGAGTTTCTTCCCCCGGAGGCTCTGGGATATGTGTCCTTAAATCCTCTGGCTCCACTGCCAGGGTCCCTAAACCACCTCCCTCCACACTCTCCATAACTCTCCTAACCCTAACCCTGACTCAGAAAACCGACAAACAAAAAGTTGACATTTCCGTTTCTGATCGGATGCGATGTCTCGGAGGTGTTAAAATATGCAAATTGGTTTCACTGATCCATTGATTACATTTTGTCTGTTGTTTTTTGGGTTCGGTTCAGACTGAACTAGTGCGGACATGTCCTGATGCAGAATAATGTCACCTTCTTCCCAACAGATACATTTCAATAAATTCGACAGCAAGCTGACTTAAAAAGAGAGGAACAAAAATCTGAATCATTGTAATGGAAGGAGTCAAAGTGCTCCTCGGTCTGAAACTGTTTCCCAATCATAACGTCAACGTAAAACAAAATAAAAATGAAACTCAAACCATGTGCTGATTCGACTCTCAAATTGTTTTTATCTCCTCAAAATATATTCATATCCTAGCCAGACCGCCCCCTCCCTTCCTAATCCAACCCCATCTCATTTCCAAATCAACACATGCTTCCTGAGACAGATATGAATCCCTTTTTTTTTTGGGGGGGGGCTGGATAATCATGTGTTTGTTTAATTACAACCCCCCCCCCCCCCCCCCCAACCCTTCCCTCTTTCGGTTATTCCTTCATTAACAGAGTTGCTCGTTAGTCCTATGTAACGCTGCCAATGATTGATCATCCTCATCATGACCCCCCCCCACCCCCCACCCACCCTACCCACCCCACCCACCCTACCCACCCTTCCCCTCCCTCGCAGCTGATCCGATCCTATCTCTTCCACCTCATCGGAAAAAAGCTAAAAAACATCAAGAGCTCAAAGGCTGATGAACAGCGCTGCTGTACTCCCTGAATGTGCACACGTCATCGATATACACAGATATCACAATACGTCAATATTCTTCTTTCAAATGATGAGAACATACACCATGCTTCATACTACATTGATTTCTTCTAATCAATGACTGTTTCATCTTTTTTTGTTTTGAATCCACCAAATCAAATGCGATGCTCTGATTCATTTTCGTGTTATTTTAAGCTCATCTTATTTATAATTGAGCCCTTTTGTAGTGCAGTGTTGCCCGAAAAGCGCTATATCCATGAAGTCTGATTGAATGACTTGAATACACACATCCTTGATCTCCGAATGCATGTGATGACAGTGACTCGGGGGGCACACTGCCTATAGGCAGCAACACATGCCATTAATTGGTATGCATTTGAGCAACTGACATCCTTTACGAGGCATGCGGCATGCGGCTGCAGGCTATGGGGACGTATGCACAAGTGGCTTGAGTCTTAATGCCTCAGTGATTACGATTCAATAGACTAGGCTGTAAACTGACTTGATGACTAGGAAGCTTTACGTGTAGCATCGCGTTTAAAAACATGTATGTGGGTGTGCACATGTATGTGCCTGTGCATGTGTGACAATGTATGTGTGTGTGTGTGTGTGTAGTGTGTGTGTGTGTTTCTGTGTGACAATGTATGCAGTGAGTGTGTGATAATACCGGTATGTGCAGAGAGTATGTGTGTGTGTGTGTGTGTGTGTGTGTATGTCCCTGTGCATGTGTGACAGTGTGTGTGTGTGTGTGTGTGTGTGTGTGTGTCAAAACCCCCCTAATGGCGAAGCCTCCCCCCCACCCCCCCCGTCCATCACAAGCTCTAACCAGGAAGTAAAGGGCTTTAATTAAAGTAGAGAAACCCTATCGTCATGGGAACAGACGTGATATTGACGTGTTTGCCACCTTGAGAGATTCAGGAATTACACGGTGTGAAAAACACTCACGACACACACACTGACGCCCCCCCCAAAGACCCCCTTCGTCTATTTGCGTCAGACATTTGCCGTATTTTAAGCAGCACGTCAGACCGTTACATGAGCGTCCAAGCGGGTCGATAGAGGCTTCGCACTGTAAACTAGACCCATGTGTCAATTAAAATACAATGGAGCCAAGTCAGTCAGTGTGTGTGTGTGTGTGTGTGTGTGTGTGTGATGTGAATGGGAAATTGCATTCAAAGGTGAAAAGGCAACACATATGCAAGAAAGAGGTACTATATTATACTCTAAAGAACATAGTGTAGGCCATATATATATATATATATATATATATATATATATATATATATATATCATATTTGTATTAAACTGCTGTCTAGATTAAACTGCTGTTCTGTTCCTGTTTACCAAAAACACATTTAATCATAGGCTTACACTGGAATATTACGAACATTTGCAATATTGCTTCTTTTATCAGGGTGCGAAAAGGTATCAAGCCTTCTAGTGCTTGCTGCTGGATTGCACCACATTATGAAAACATAATAGCTTTGCTTTAATTACTGTGGAAAAAGGGTGTCGAAACAGCTAAGGGGCGAGTGAGTAAATTGTAGGAAATCTTCTGTCAATTCAAATAAAATCAATAATGTGTCACAAGGGGTTACGACATGCTGTTGCTCTCGGAAAAAAACAGAGAGTGGAGTGTGTGTGTGGTTGATAGCTGGTTTACAGCCTCACCTGGCCTGAGTCAGACTGATCAGACTGTGGGGCCGGGTGAGGCTGCACACCTGTGCTGCATGAGCAACCATGGCACTCTACTGCTACACCGACACAGGACACAGGTAGTATGTTGTTGTAGAGGATTTGTTTATTGGAGATGGCAAGATGGTGCAAGCCGAGCAGGTGTAACACTCTGTCATGACAGTGGCTCTCTCCTAAGTGTGTGTGTTGATAGCTGGTTTATCCTGGGTGCCATGGTTGCTCATGTATCACAGGTGTGCAGCCTCACCCAGCCAGAGTCTAATCAGTCTGCTTGGTGAGGCGAGGCTGTAAGCCAGCTATCAACCACACACACTCCACAATCATTGTAGATTATGTTTGCTGTGTTGTTTTATTCTGAATAAAATACGGATTTAACATGCTGTTCGTTGTGATGGAAATAAAAAGAAGACATTTCGAGTGTGAACATCTGTTACCACAGACACCCCTCAACTGGAAATATGTTGTGATGTTTATCCTTTTTTCCCCCTTTTTAACAACACGCTTTATATATTTTATCACCGTGTAGATAAGCTAAGATGCATGACATGGTTTGGAGAGCAATTGCTCTTATGCACGATGTCGCGTGTTGTACATGGTGATCTATGTAGCGTGTCACTGTTTTTCCGGAGCAAACAAACATGACACATGCTACACGCGTCGGTCGAGAGAGAGCCTGCTTCTTCTTCTCAGACCGTGTATCTATTAAGTGAATGCCAGCGGTGTTGAATGCGCTCTACTCTGAGCGGTGTCACTTCCTCTGACACACACACACACACACACACACACACTAGACTCTTTGAGGACATATGGCGGCAACTAATGCACACGCTTGAAGAAGCACCGTGCGACACGCAAGCATAAAACAGATGGAAACACGCAAGGCGCAGGTATACCTGCAGACATGCTGAGATGCACATATGTGTCTTACATGAAGATGCATGCACATGTGTGCGCACTTACTCACATGCGCACAATTTTTTCGAAACACAAAAACACACATGGTGCACATTCACACATGCCATTTCTGACACACACACGCACACACACACACACACGTACACTTGCTCACTGACACATATTTTTTCCGGCGCACACACACACACACACACAGGAGCACACACTATTTCTGACACACACACACCAACACACATACTGTATATGCATGTGCACATTCAGCACTTACATACACGTTTTCTGACAGACACACACACAGACACATGCACACACACACTATTTCTGACACGATGACATACAAAGACATGTAAACACAAACACACGCACGCGCACACACACACACACTATTTCTGACACGATGACACACAAAGACATATAAACACAAACACACAAGCACACACACACACACACACACACAAACAGACAATGGCCCATCGACGTCCCCCTGGTCTGCCTGGCAGGTAATTGCTGTCTATGGGGTACAGGTGCTTCCACAATAAGAGCGCGCCAGTGTCCAGGCAGCATCCATTCACTGCCACTGTAATTACCTAATTGAAAAGCTCCCAGGGGAGTGAGAGAGAGCGAGAGAGAGAGCGAGCGAGCGAGCGAGAGAGAGAGAGAGAGAGAGATTTGATAGAAAAGAAAGAAGCGAGGAGAGAAATAGAGAGATAAGGTGTGGTGCTTTTGGCAGCCACTTAATCTAGAAAATTTAGACACTGACACATACACACAAACACAGACACACACATACACTCACACACACAAACAAACAGAGACACACATCCACACATAGACCTATACAGTCTATGGTGCACACACACACATTGAGATAACCAGACCTTAAATCGCAGGCACACTCTTTTACACACGCATACATCTGTGCACTTTAAATATAAATACACACACTCGGTGATTCAAACACACACACGCACACACTCACACACCAACACACAATCTGATCACTTTGGGGGTAATGGCTGAATGGGTGGGTAATGGGAAATGCATTGTTGTGCCAAGAGGAGGCAGCATTGGGGGGAGGGGGGGGGGGTGGAGGGGGTTTGAGAGGAGGCGAGGGAGGTCAGGAGATTCGGGGGTGGTTGAAAAGCATCTAGAGGGTCACTCACCTCTTGTGGAGAGGCCTGTCATCTGTGGTTTGAGATTAACATATTGGGGCCAATACGGAGTAGAGCGCGCACACACACACACACACACACACACACACACACCCACACACACACAGGCTCGCTGTATGTGTGTGAATAGCTATTGTGTATGTGTGTCCACAGATGAACACACAGGATAGAGTTGAGAGTGCTTTTGCGTATGTGTGCATATGTGGGCAGTATAGACATATATAGCGTCTCCAGTGCTAACCTTGTGAATGTTGGTCAGCTGTGGTTTGGTGCTGCTGCCGTATGTTAAGCCCCTGTGAGAAACTAAAGCAACAGTGTGTGCATTTTGTGGATATGCATGATGTCTGTATCTCTAAGATGCAACTACTATTGAGACATTTCTAACAAAGAAATTACAAACACGTACAATTCTACTGACCCTTTCTTTTCGAATTTGTATTGCTACTCTGCACTCGGTTTTTAGAAACGTACGTCGTACAGCAGTTTGAATATTAAACGAGTGATATGTAGGACCTAATATATAGGATGATGATGACGGCGCCTGGTCGATGCAAGGGGAAAACCCGAATCGCAGGGATACAAACTCTAAACCTCGTAGCCGGTAACAGAAATATACTTTTGGTAGAACACACACATACAGAAACACGTGGAAACAAACCGAACAAAACAACAAGTGGTTGAAACCGTAACGGAAATAACAAATGTGAACGCAATCGGCAATTGAGAGAGGTGACACACACTTCACAGACAAGGAGAGCCTCTTCTTCTCATTTGAGAGAACAAGATATCGGATTTAGACGTAGTTTGATGCGGTCAGATACGGGCGGCTGCACCTGCACGCTTCACAGCTTATGGTAAACGTTGCATGCAAACATTGATTCGACAAAGGACTCCTTTAAAACTCCCACAACAAAGCAACACAAGTCAACCACTGAACAGTATGTCTACAACGGCCACGCCCTGTGGGCGTCCTTGGATAATGTACTTTGATGGTGTTTTTCTTATAGTTTTCCTTCGTTTTTTCTTTTTGTTTTCACACGGCGTAACTCAAAATAAGTCTCGTATCGCAAGGTTTGTTCTGCCGACAACAAGCACAAGTGAGCTTCAAATGCGTAACGGGGTAGAAGAACTTGTGAAAAAGGTTTGGATAACTTTCATCTTGGAGATAAGACGCAGTGTTTGATCCGCACAGATATCTTTTTTATTTGTATCCCGAGTGGGCGTGTGTGTGTGTGTGTGTGTGTGTTTGTGAAGAAACTGGGTCGAACTAAAGGGGAATTCAATGATGGGAGTTTTTCTTTTCTTTTTTAATAAGTGGGAAAACGGGGTTTGCTGCTAAAAATGAGGACGAGAGAAACAAAGGAATAAAGGGATGGATGACGGAAGCAGAAAAGGGAAACATGTAGGAAATGTAGGAACTGGCAGGAGACAGATAAAATTATGAGTGTAAAATGGAGGGCGGAGAGGGAGGGAGCGCGCGGTCGGACAGAGAAAGAGCTTTTTAATGGCAGAAGATAGTAGAGTGCTGCGTCCCCCGAGAGCCATGACATCTCAGAGAGGCCTCTGCTCCAGCCCCGCGCCGCAGCTTTAAATCATGCACACTAGCACATATGCACACACGTATATAAACACACACACACGCATGCACACACAAACACACACATGCAAGTGCACATGAAATAAATAAACCAATCTGGTGATGAACCAATTTCTCTCTCTCTCTCCCCCTCTCTCTCTCTCTCTCTCTCTCTCTCTCTCTCTCTCTCTCTCTCTCTCTCTCTCTCTCTCTCTCTCTCTCTCTCTCTCTCTCTCTCTCAGCTGATTACAGGAACAGATCTGCCACTCCTTTGCCAGCTAAGAAGCAATTGTCTCTCGCTGGGCGTCAAAAAACAGCCCTGGAGACACACACATGTAAATAACACATACACACACACAGCAGTGATTTGTGGAGTCTATTTCTACATGCAAATGACCCCCTTGCCAGGAAATCAGGAAGTAGTATGTCAGATTTTCATATCGGTGTGCAATATATTGTATGTTGTCGTATCTGGAATTATACACAGAGCGACCGAAAGACCTGCGCTGTATTACTGCAAGTACTTTATATAACATGCTGAGCTGTGTTATTCCAGTAATACTATATTTCTGTAATTTTATATTCCATCAAGCAACGATCCTTGTTTCTAGAGACGACCTTTCAGCATCGGTGTCGCCAATGTATGGAGTTCAGCGCTGAAGCTCAACCGTAGCGATGCTGCTACCCTGGGCGTAGCGGACAACTTGAATTTTCCAAACAACGTCAAGGCCGGTCAACGCTGACCTCTCGAAGCGTATCCAATCAGAATACAGCTTTGTACAAAAAAAAAAGAGATGCCAACGGCTTTCTTCATTTCTAAACTCAAATGCAAGTTTCTATGAGTCAAAAGCGCTGAACTCTTCTCTCTCTGTCTTCTCCCAGTTCATTTTTTCATTGAACCTCCACTCATCCCTTCTCCAACTTTTCTCTTGGGAGAGAGAGAGAGAGAGAGAGAGAGAGAGAGAGAGAGAGACCCTCAGGGGGGTGCAGGGCGCTATTGGACAACTTCCACCACAAGGTAATATCAAATGTGGTGAACAATAACATACACACATGATCAAAAGATTATCCTCTTTCCTCATCTCTCTCTCTCTCTCTCTCTCTCTCTCTCTCTCTCTCTCTCTCTCTCTCTCTCTACCAAAATCAATTTGTCTCCTTGCTCTGATCATCTACCTGTCTCTCTTTTTCCTCCCTCTCTCCTTCGTCGGTGGGCTACTTCAAGGATGTCCTGTAGTGCTCATCGCAGGGCCGTGTGCGTTGACCCTCTCAGGCTGCCGTAGGTCACGTACGTATTTATTCGTGAACAGACCTAGGCTACTTGTCTCCTCTCCGGGCCGCGATGACACTAGAGAAATAAAACAATCTAGGGTTATTTATTGGGACATAAAAGTTGTAGTTTCGAAAAAGCGATGAAACCTTGGGAGGCCGCCGGTTAAAGTATTGAATTTTCCAACATGGTGCTCGATTCATTCACAAGCCCACTCATGGGGCTTTCTGTCCGCAGGTTTCGGGCCCCTGGGGACTCAAACTGTAAACGCGCCAGTTAAACACACAGGTCAATATGTGGGTAATTGATAAGCTTTTCATATGAATATAAAGTGATGAATGTGGCTTATTTGTCCCTCACTGAATCAACGTTACATCCCAGACCACATAAACGCTCAGTCGGTACGATATCCCCCCCCCCTCTCACCTAACAAGATGGAGCATAAAGCCAGTCCCCTGGTGTCGACGCCCCGCCCCGAAGACAGCGACCTATAGGTCTGCGTTATTGCACCATCACTTACATTTTATGAGACTCGACGCATTGACGGATATGGTGTAGGACCCCAGGTGGTCCCCCTCTCATGGATTATTGGCCATCGCATTGATCCGTCCGAAGAAGGACCGAGAATTTGGACGATCAATCATAGTCTCTTTTTTTTATTGTTAAAAAAAAGTTCCTTAAAATGAAATTATTGTAAAATGTGTTACACTTGTAACTCCTGTACCAACTAAAAAGCTTTATTGAGGCTAGTTGTTTTCGTTATATTGCCATGTGTCTACAATAGTTGTTTTTATCCGCCACTGATTGTATACATGTGAAAAAATGCTGCCCTCTAGTGTCGACATATAATACACAATACATTGATTAATTTCACAGAAATCTAAATAGCTTTTATTGTGAAAACCCCCAAAACAAAGTACAAATTACATCAAAGACAGCCACGTATTTCTACAAGATCTTCATAAACAGTGCAACAACTTTGGAATCAGCTAACTATAACAAAGGCCTCTCTTTCAGTTACACCCATATGCTTAGATTACATTCTTTATATTTAAATGCACTGAATTGAATTTATGTAGCTGACATGAATAATCATGAAACTGAAGTTCACATTAAAAAAAACATTTGTGTAAACTATTCTCTTTAAATGAATGTCCTCCAATCAATATCTGTGCAAACATGAACAAAGAACAAACAAAAAAACCAGCATGTATAGTCACTTTAGACATGTTTGTAATTCACACATTATAGTGCTGTTCTCTAAAATATGATACAAAATCGATTTTACATCACATTTAGTAAACCACCTTGTCATAGACATCTTACTGTCTTGAGACAGTATTTACAAATAGCTGTACATTCATTAATCGAGAAACAGAAATATACTGAAAACAATGCCCATTTCTCCAAAATTCACATTTTACCCAACCTTAAAACCTTTTTTTTCAAATAAACCCCATAGAACATACTTTCTTTCAGTCCTAATCCCTTTTCTTTTTATTAAACTTGGTGAATATATTTCATTAGGTGCCATAATTAAAAACTGAACTGAGTTTTAATAACGTGAAGCATTGTAAAGTAAAAGCTCTCCTTAAGAGTCACATAGGAAAGGCCGTAGAGAGAGAAAACCCTGAGATAAAAGACCATGTTGGTCTTCTCAAAATAAAGCAAATAAACCCCTACAAAACAAACCCTATTGGGGGTCCACTAAAAACAGCGGTGGCCATTTTCTTCACTAGGACTTCATGTGCTTCTTGTACCTGTAGTACATTTATTCACATACTTTTAGTAGGCACTGGAGAAAATGCCCCAATATTCATTCATACACATTATCTTCTGCACTCACGTCCTCACAGCACATCCAAACATCCAACATGGACTCTGAATAGTAAACGTCTGTCTCATAGAAAAATGCATTTAACCGGGAGCAGGAGAAAGGACTCAGTACACTTTGAGCACGCTTTAAGTACCACTTAACCATCAGAAGGATTAACAGTCTGCGGACCATCCACACTTTCGTGAAATATATGAGGTCCCAATTTCTTAGTCCCGACAGTTACCCTGGGATGTCACTGCCGCATATAAAGGGTGGTGGGGGACGGAGAGGGTGGTCTCATGTCTTCGTGTCCCTTCACACTTCACAGGACGTCGAAGTGTGACACTGTTTGCGCAAGATACAGTACCCTAGCTCGTATTGCTTCACCGGGTATCCGTCAACCAAATGTGACCAGAATGGTATATTTGCTGGCTTAGCTTAGCAACCCAACCGCAGCTGTTGGTGACAGATGTTATGCCAGCTATATGTTCAAGTCACGCTCAGCAGCAGTGGGACGTTTTTGTTGATGTTGTCCAGGCTCTGGGCTAGCGTCTTGGTGAGGAGGGCGTGGGATTTACCACAGTAGGTGTGGGTCGTCTCCAACAGCGCTTCCTCCAGCGGTTCCAAGAGGGCGCTGTTCGGGTCGGCGCCGAATGAGTACTGTTGGAGGCAAAAGGAGTCGGGGAGATGTCATGTTTGTGGTTTTTCGGGACCGTTTGTGCAAAAAAAACTATGATTTTCATTTACACGATTTTTAGGATATTAGGTTCACAACAAAACATCAGCAGAAACGTGATTATTTAGGAACTGGCTAGATCAAACGGGATAAAAACATAAACCATTGCTATGTAAAATGATCAATCATGAATAGATTTAAGTTGGCAGAATTTTTTGAATGTGTTTGACATCTAAATGTGCTAACAAGTTTAACAAGTCCACTCATCCAGCGCTACCTCACCCATTCTGAATTGCCACAGTTTGTAGCATTTGTTTCCAATTAAGGACTTCAAATAATATATATTTTTTACTTTCATTTTCAAAAAATACCATTAGAATTAGGTGAAAAGGAGAACCCGTCTTATAATTAAATATTGATGCCCAGCACATCAAACCAGATTCAGTAATAGTCTTTTAGATTCCCGACTTGACACCATTAGGTTACCCGGGAGATTAGAGGTAGTTATGTATAACATGAATTATTGAATATACTTAAGAATTCTTCTCTACTTTCAATATAATTATTGGTCTAATTTTGGGGGTAAAGTTTGATGAAGCACATAAAAAGATACAGTCCTCTTTCTTTTAAAAGGGATGGAGGTGGTGGTGGTGGTGGGGGGGGGGGGGGGGTAAGTGATGCACATAAAAGGTTTCAGATTTGGAGGTACCAGGTTAAAATTTAAATGTGTTTGAAGTTAGATTTTTATGAGAAACAAAATTACTAGATGAATTATGTCTGGTCTGGCCTGAAGCTTTTACTACAATCACAATTCAAGCCTCTCGAAGAGGGATTTATCAGCCCAAATTCAGCGAAACCACTAGTTATTATTCATTCATTAGTCATTAAGCAGACACTTTTATCTAAAGCAACTTACAGTGTCATTTGTAGATACATAGGTCACTATTTAATGAGCAGGTAGTGGTTAGGCATCTTGCTCAAGCGTTGCCTACAGGAGTATATACCGTTCGAACCCAGAAACCGTAATCACTAGAGCATCATAACTCTATGCACCCCTTAACGGGAAACAAAAACATTCCCAGCAATTAAAACCATAAAAACAGCTCCCCTGAGGAGACCAATGGCGGGAGAAAAAAATAAAATAAATTTGCGTTCAACATGAATGTAATTGTCTACAAAAAATGTAAAAATCCCCACCAATGGATTTTTAAATTCATTAAAGTTACAAAAACAATTAGATGTAGTGATCTTTATGTAAATGAGCCACAGACAGAGTGTGATGACCCGCTCCTCTCCCTACATGGATTTCTCCGTAACACGTGCCGCGTTGTTACGACGCTCAGAGGAAATCAGGGGGAATTATGATGCTTTATGCTAGCTCATTTGTTTTGTGGTGGAGACCCCCCCCCCCCCCCCCCCCCCAACACACCCACATCCTCCCACCCCCCCGGTTATTGGGTCACAAACTGAATGGATCTTTTATGAAGGTAAGCATCCTCGTGTGGACGTGCACACACACACACACACACACACACTTACTTATTGGTCATAAAGCTGCATCTACAGTGGGGAGCATTGATTTTGTGTAGGTGACGGGGGGGGGGGCTGCTTGTGTGCAGACCGTGAGACCCCCCCCCCCCCCCCCCCCCACACACACACACACAAAATGTACAGGCGGCTGTAAAAATTAATGGCCGATTCCCGGGCTTTCCTTTAATAGCTTAGGGCGTGTGTGTGTGTGAGAGAGAGGGCGAGAGAGGGAGAGAGAGAGAGAGAGAGATGAGGACAAAGAGGATAGAGACTAAAGAGGAGTCCCCGCCAGACAGACAAAAGAAAAGAGTGTTTGGATTGGCTTGTGTAAACCCCATATTCAGCTTTCAGATCTGTTTCAAACTCACAGTATTACATATTTGCTGGATCAGTATCACCATTAAAAGAAAAGCTTTAACAGAATAAGTATGCCTTGAAAAGGGTACAACTTTTCTCTTGGTGTCGTTGAATCGAGAGACACACCCTTCCCACCGACATAAGGGTCCATTTAGGTTGCCATGGAGACACGGGGTCTCAAACACACACTGGAGAAAAGCGATGACAGTTGATACTCTGATAGGAAGAAGAAGAAGAGTCCCTTTATGAACTATGACTCAGTTGTGTGTGTTGTGTGTTTTGGATATTGTAAGATTTTTATATTCTGCACTAATTATTTGTATAATTGCACAAACAATTGTTGATATGACATTTATATTCTGCACTTGCACTTTTGACTGTGTTGTTGCCTTCTGTAAAGCACATTGTGTTGCCCTGTGTATGAAATGTGGTATATAAATAATGCTTGACTGGACAAACCAAAAAACACCAAAAAACAAAGAAGCGAAACTAAATATATATTTGGCATTTGGTTTACCCCTGCCATTAAATGAGTGCATACATTTCATAGCATGGGTGCTTCCTAGTGGGGCCGCAATAACCCTGGCGGTTGTTACTGCCGTGATCTACCAGTTGAGCTAAAGTCCAAAACGAGAGACAAAAGCAATGTCGACGCTTCTTTTATTACGACCCTCAACCCAACAGCTTCAGGATTGCACCGTGGCTAGACGAAGGAACTCAAGAAAAGTAATAAACACCCCACACCGCAGTGTTTTTTGCTATTAAACTCACTGAAAAATGAATCCATAAAGCCACAGCCTTCTGGCTAGACAGATATTTGTGCGGACGTAAAAATCTGGAATAAAAGCGTCAATACCGAATAAGCTACTGCGCCCGCCATGAGCAGTCTCTCTTTATGAACTTTTCTGAGCTTTCAGAGTGTGTACATCTGAGGGATATGTGTGTGTGTTTATTTAAATTTTATTGCACAAATGTGTGGATGTTTTATGGTTTCACATACACACACACACACACACACACACACACACACACACATATACACTCACCGGCCACTTTATTAGGTACACCTTGCTAGTACCGGGTTGGACCCCCTTTTGCCTTCAGAACTGCCTTAATCCTTCGTGGCACAGATTCAACAAGGTACTGGAAACATTCCTCAGAGAGTTTGGTCCATATTGACATGATAGCATCACGCAGTTGCTGCAGATTTGTCGGCTGCACATCCATGATGCGAATCTCCCGTTCCACCACATCCCAAAGGTGCTCTATTGGATTGAGATCTGGTGACTGTGGAGGCCATTTGAGTACAGTGAACTCATTGTCATGTTCAAGAAACCAGTCTGAGATGATTCGCGCTTTATGACATGGCGCGTTATCCTGCTGGAAGTAGCCATCAGAAGATGGGTACACTGTGGTCATAAAGGGATGGACATGGTCAGCAACAATACTCAGGTAGTCTGTGGCTTTGACACAATGCTCAATTGGTACTAATAAGCCCAAAGTGTGCCAGGAAAATATCCCCCACACCATTACACCACCACCACCAGCCTGAACCGTTGATACAAGGCAGGATGGATCCATGCTTTCATGTTGTTGACGCCAAATTCTGACCCTACCATCCGAATGTCACAGCAGAAATCGAGACTCATCAGACCAGGCAACGTTTTTCCAATCTTCGATTGTCCAATTTTGGTAAGCCTGTGCGAATTGTAGCCTCAGTTTCCTGTTCTTAGCTGACAGGAGTGGCACCCGGTGTGGTCTTCTGCTGCTGTAGCCCATCCGCCTCAAGGTTCGACGTGTTGTGCGTTCAGAGATGCTCTTCTGCATACCTCTGTTGTAACGAGTGGTTATTTGAGTTACAGTTGCCTTTCTATCAGCTCGAACCAGTCTGGCCATTCTCCTCTGACCTCTAGCATCAACAAGGCATTTGCGCCCACAGAACTGCCGCTCACTGGATATTTTCTCTATTTCGGACCATTCTCTGTAAACCCTAGAGATGGTTGTGCGTGAAAATCCCAGTAGATCAGCAGTCTCTGAAATACTCAGACCAGCCCGTCTGGCACCAACAACCATGCCACGTTCAAAGTCACTTAAATCACCTTTCTTCCCCATTCTGATGCTCGGTTTGAACTGCAGCAGATCGTCCTGACCATGTCTACATGCCTAAATGCATTGAGTTGCTGCCATGTGATTGGCTGATTAGAAATTTGCGTTAACGAGCAGTTGGACAGGTGTACCTAATAAAGTGGCCGGTGAGTGTATATATATATATATATATATATATATGTGTGTGTGTTTGTGAGTGCGTATGTGTGGCCATTATGCGCGCGCGCACGGACACACACACACACACACACACACACACACACACACACACACACACACACACACACACACACACACACACACACACACACACACACACACACACACACACACACACACACACACACACACACACCTCTTTAAGCCCATTTAATTGATCTGGCTGTCCTATAAACCTCCGGCAGCCGAAGCCAAAGCGCCGATTGCGGATAACTTATTGATCTCCCATCAGCCTGATGTATATTCAATGCTTTCTCAATAAGGAAGTGATTGCCCCCCCCACCGCCGACCACCCACTGATGGCTTCATTAAAAACAGGTAAATGCCACCCTGTGCGGTCAATATGATTGGCTGGCTGGTAAACAGCCTGTAAACATCCTCATGAGGGAGAATTAAGGAGCGTTTTTTTTTTTCTTGTCCCTTGCACATCATTCCCTTTTCCCTCTCTTCATTGTGTTTACTGTGACACTGTGTCTGGTGCTGGAAGTGTGTGTGTGTGTGTGTGTGTGTGTGTGTGTGTGTGTGGTCAGACGGCGAGACAAATATTGTGTGCTGCATTCAGGTTGTTTTTGATTCATGTGTCTTTTATTAATTTATTCATTCTTTTATTCATGATTTCATTTGTACCGAAATGTACTTGTGAACAAAGATCTTTGATGTGAGTGTGGAAATATATGTTAACAAGTTATTATTTTGCTGACTAGTGTCAGCCTTCCCAGTACAGACGGCTTATGGATATTTGGTTCAGTGTTGATGAAAGCCAGCATTGATCTATGTTACTCAAATAAATTGAAATTAGCTTTCTATCTACTCTAATAATATTCAACCTGAACATGTGTAGTATTCATGTTTATTTTCACAAATGTTTGGATTATTTTGAGGTAATACGGCAACTACTTTGCTGTAACGTAAATCGTTAAACATAAAAATGTAACTTGTGGGTCAGCTAGCCTCGTCAGATCATTCCGATCCTGCAAGTTCACATTCTGTCTCTCTCTGGAGATCGGTCTGGACAGGCTTCAAGTGATGCGCTTGTGTCCGAACCACAGTGGGGAGGACCAATCAGCGTCCTATGAGGAACTACTGGCAGCTACAGGCGTGGTTTAGATGTGACCATATATGTCTATGGGTGTGACGACGGCGAAAAGCGACTGTTCCTTCGAAAACAACAATGGCGGCTCCTACAGAGGTGAGTGTAGATGCTGCTATAGCATCAGTTATATCTGAACTGGACAGTATTTCTTCATTGAAAGAAGAGCAAAGAACGGCACTGAAGTCTTTTTTGTGATGGAAAAGATGTTTTCCCTCTCCTACTACATCATATGGCTCGTTGATCTGAATGGTTGAAGTTAGCCTGTGATAGACGGTGATTGACGGACGGTTCATCCAATCGCCAATTTTTTAAAAGTGCCCGCCCTTTTCCAAACAGTTTCCAAGGACGACTTCCCAGACGGTTCAGTGTAACAAACCATCTGGTGCGTTGGGTTACAAGTGAGCTACCTCTATATGTTTATTTGAAATCTATGGACTTGCTCTTTTAGAAAAAATGTTAAGCAAAATCTAGGACAGCTGGCATATGCGCAATGCGCAAACAACACACCGTTTGTGTGTAGTGGGCGGTCTCCATCGCGATGTATAGGTGGTGCGCAAGGTCATCACCGAGTCACAAATACATTCCAACACACAGACACACACAAGGGCGGTCGTACCTGGCGTATGGCGTCGTACACGGCTTTAAAGGCGGGCTGCTTGAGGTTGTGGAAGACGCCGCGGTTCCCGTGCAGGATGTGGACGCCATCTTGCTCCGCCGACGCACAGTTGCTGCCGTAGATGCAGTGGTCGGGACGGTAGTTCCACTGGCATGGAAACACCAGCAGGTACTCTGTGTGTACACACACACACACACACACACACACACAGACGTAATTCGGCATATGTCTTATACAGTATGTGCATATGTTATTTTGGTTTTATATAGGGGCAGGACAGTGTAAAGATTGAACTTCCTGGTAAGCATCCTTGTGCAATGTGCCTAACCCCTACCCGCTCCTCTATAACGACATGTGTTCTGAATTCACTGTCCAAGTCGCTGGAAATGCTACAGGATCTTTGTGAACATGTATTCTAGTCTGTCTAGGTCTCCTGGCACATGTCTTGTGTGTGTAAAGGTGCAGTGTGTAGGATTTAGTGGCATCTAGCAGTGAGGTTGCATCTCGCCCCTCAGCTGCCCTCAGCCCTCCCTTTCCAACGACGTAGGAGAAGCTACGGTGGCCTGCAGGGTGCCAGTAGGTACTTCCAAAATGATGTCACCATCTACGACAGGTGTTAAGTGATGAGGTTCCTTGATAAAATGTATAAATTGTATTTAGATAATTAGATTGTAAAACTATAGTTCATAGCTTACAAGTAAGATGATGATGACATTTCTGGGCTACTGGTTTCATAGCATAGTCTTTAGCCTACCGATTGTGGATCAATCATAATAAATGGCTGTAGAGGAGACAGTCAAGTAGTAATTTAACCAAACACATTCAGAACACTGAATGTAGTGATAATTAATAAAAATATGTATTTGATTTAATTCCTGGAGACACCTCATCTCTCACCTCAACACCTGTCTCATTTGAACACATGAATCAAATACATACATACAGACTACTTATGACAATCTACCCCCAACAAAGCATTGTTGCTTGCATTGTAGCACAATGTTTTTCTGGTTCCAGACATTGATTTAAGAAAACCAGCAAAACAACCACAGGATACCATCCTGTAAGCCCCAAAAAACGACCCAATGATAACAACAAAAACATAGTCTATAAAAGCTGTATAAAAATATGAAACAACAGAAAAAACTTCCAATCTCTCAGCCACACCCACGTTGCGTGTGACTGTGAAGCGATGCACGGAAATCCACATGCAAGTTACACGCACTTTCAGAGCGTGTGAAGTGCGTGTAACATGCGTGTGGATTTCAGAGCGTAGACGTCACGCCATTCACGCGCACGTGGTCAGAGTTTCAGGTCTAACTGCCCCCCCATACGTGCATGTGTTCCTCACCAGGGTTGTGGTGGAAGATGATGTTGAGCAGGTCCTGGTCTCCCCAGGTGATGTTCAGTTTGTATTTCTGCAGGAGAGGCATCAGCAGTTCCTCCCAGCGTAGTCCCACTGAGGTCATGTCATTCTGTCAAAATGAACAGAGTTAATAAACACGTTAACACACACACACCAAAGAAGCCGAGATATTGTGGCAAATATGTCATCGTTTCATTTGGTTGAGAAGGCATTCCTAGAATGACTACAATTCCCAGCCATATAATGCACTACACAAAATAAAATGGTGCCGTGTTCAAGTACAGCACACTGGCTCCACCTTGTGGTCAACATTAGTATTACAGCATTAGTACTATTGACTACTATTGAGTCATTTAGCATTTAGCAACAACAATAACAATTAAATCATTCAAATGATAACAAATACATTTTGTGGCCCTGTTGGCCAGGTCACCCACGCAAAAGAGATTGTTTGAATTGTGTTCATCCTGGAGAAATAAAGGCTGAATGAAGAAAATAGAGAAAAAACATTTGTAAAAAAATGTATCAATTTCTGGGCAAAACCTTAAAATAGGCGCTGCGTATGCGCGTCATGTTCATCAGCATGACGCCAGAGTTGATGCCGGTGGCGCCGTAGAAGGGATGGCGGGCGAAGCGGTTGTACCAGGCGATGCGGGGTTCCTCGTGTTCGGGAGCTACGGCCGCCAGCTGCGTGGCGTTGAAGCGTGACAGGAACGCCCACAGGTGCTCCAGAGGCCGCAGGAACACGATGTCCGAGTCCACGTACACCAGGGAGTCCACCTCTTTCAGGATCAGCTGGAGACGACGGGGAGAACAGGGCACACATCAGAATGCATCATGGGATTTTTGGTTGCGGATACGCCACCATTTTGAGAGGACTCTAGAGTTGTAGTACTGTAAAATCCCAAATCAACGTAAATATACTGTAACCTAGGCTAATGAAATCTTTGTTTTGCCACGTCTCGCATGAGAAACGCTGTGGCAGTTTCAAGCACAACAATGTCTCCCCAAAATGGCAAATAATTTCACGATTAATTACAAAACAATGACCCAATAAACTATTACAACTAACACAATAACTAACAGTCCAATGCTCCTATGCTTCCAAAATGGAGGCGGTGGTGGTCATAGCGATGTGACGTTGTGAGGTATAAGCCCTAAAGTATAGGTATAGGTATAGTAAACTAAAGCCCAGAGAGGACACCCACGGGCAGGAAGAGTCTCTGGGAGGCGCAGGGCTTGAAGAGCTTCTTCCACTCGGCCGCGTGGTCACTGGGGAAGCTGATGGGGTACAGCTTGTAGCTGAACCGGGAGCGCACCGACCCGGGCCACGAGTCCAGCTGCACGCGCACACGCACACACACACACACACACACACACACACACATGGTAAGATGTTAGATTCAGATTACTTACCTGTTCCTGTTACAATTTCACGGCTCAAGTTATAGAAAGTGCGATAAAAAAATAAAAATAAAACACAATGTACATGAAGGCAATACAAATATAACAGATAAATGTGCAAAAAATGGTGTGTGCAAATAAATAAAATGTGCATGTAAACATGTGTGCACATATACACACAAAAATGTGTATAGAAAATATGCATACATAAAATATACACAAAGTTTAGCATAGTATTACAATAACTATAAGTGGTTCATGGAAATGCTGAAACAATACATATCAGAATGTACAAAAATACATATTGGGATTCCTATAGACACTCAGATACTCGTGTTTGTCATCCAGCACATTTTGCAGATGTTTTGCAGTGTAATGTTGTATGCAGTGCTGGGCGATATGGCCAAAATCTTCTATCGCAATTTAGGCAACTTAATATCTTGATAACGATATATATGCATGTTTTCTGGTCTACACAAAATAACCACATGGTAAAGCCCATTTTGGTAAACTCCTGTGTGAATTAAATACTTGACAAATGAAAACTACTGAGTAATTTCTAATTGACTTTACTGTAATGCAGCCTTTAAAACCAGGAAGACACTTATGCCGCATCACGTCTCATATCACAATAACGATATTGATATATTGCCCTAATTGTATGTTTTAATTGTTCTCAGCCTCACACCTGTAACGTCTCCAAATGCAACCGTTTCCCTGTGTTTTACAGTTACATGAGCAGCTAGGCCTCTACACTGCCAACATTTCATGTCAGATGAAGGGTGTTACATGTATGTGTTATGTACATTGTTATGTCAGCGCCCTGTCATGATTTGTTGAAATGGCTGTCTGTATGCAAGTAAATAATCATAAATCAATACTAACATTTTTTAAAAGATAAACTGCTGCCAGCGGTTCATGCAACAGTTTCCCAGGACCCACCGTGTCCCTGAAGCCGGAGTGCAGCTGCTCTTCGGCGAAGACGTGCAGCCGGAGGCGCCCGGTGCTCAGGAGCACAGCGGACTTCACCATGGTGACGGTCTCCTCCATCCGGTCGCCACAGGCAACCACCGCCAGGTGCACGCCGGGAGCCTCGGGACGGCCGGGAGGACCGTCGGCTCCGCCGCCGCCGCCACCTGCCTCCATCTGTCCACGCTGGCGCATGATGTACCTGGTGGAGAGGAGGAAGAGGGAGAATCAAACACAGATTGGAAGAAGTAGAAGAAGAAACAATTTACCATTTCATATTTAGTCATTTAGCTTTTTATCCAGTGACTTACAGTGAATGCAGGTCACTGATGAGCAAGTAGGAGTTAGGGCCTCCTGATTGTGGAAACCGGGGTTGAAACCCAGGGCCTTTCTGCTTGGCGTCAAAAGCATCCCATCCACTACTAGACTATCGTGTCGGGTTAAACTGAATGTTGTACGCTATGATATTTATTTTTATGTATTTATATGCATATTGATATGTACGTTTAGATATGATCGTTTCTCCCCTTTTTATTTTTTTAATTAAACTATCTACTATCTACTTTCTAGTCAGTTTCTACAAAACGATCTGAAGTGAAATCCACCATCAGCCACTAGGCGGCGCCATTTCCTCCTCCTCCTCCGTCAACACAGCTCAGCAAAATGTCGGATGTTGTCTCTCGTCTCGCATCTAGTTTTCACGGACGGATTATCTTTCCTCACATTTCCACTGCACCCAGTCCGTCTCCCCCCAAAAGTAAACGGCAGTAGCCTGTAACCCCCACACACACAAATTACCGACGACGTCTTGCTTAGACCTGGTCCGCAAGACTTGCTACTACAGAAAGGCAGCATCCCCCCCCCCCCCCCCCCCGCACGAAACGGCGACACCGAAACCCATGTTAACGCGTGCAAACAAACCTCGTTAAAACGCAATTAACAAATGCAATTAATTATCACGTATAATACACGCAGGGGTGTGCAATGCATTGCAATGCAATGACGTGCAAGTACAACAACCACAACAACAACGGCATCTTTAACCGGTCTGTCCGTCCGCATTCCCATGCATAAAGCTCGGTCCGTCCGGTACCGGAAAAAAACCCAACAACCCCCCCCCCACACACACCTGTGATACCGGCGTGCGTTACCGGGGGCCGTCTCGTCGTCGTTCTCGGAGGACCTGGGTCCCGCCCCGGGTCCCGGGACCCAGGTCCTCCTCCCGGTCCCGGTCCGGAACAGCTTCCCGTGGAGGAACCAGCCGGAGAAGACGGCGAACGCGGCGCACAGCGCTAGCGCACGGACGTACCGCCGCACTTTCGGCATTTTTTTCTTTCTTTTAATTCATGATTTCCAAAAGTGGTTATACCACACACACATACACACACAAGAGGGGAGGAAAGTGGGTGAGACTGCAGCCACAAGTCTTTGCTCTTGGTGTGTGTGTGGGGGAGGGAGGGAGGGGTGAGAGAAAGTTAGACCCTCCTCCTCCCTGTTGTGTCCCTGCGCGGATTACACTCCCATCCAGGCTGCCAAGGCCCAGGGACTCATCCACAAAGCATGCACTGTGGAAAACAGGAGTGATGAATAGCTGCTGGGAAAAAAGCAAGTCACACTGTTGTTATTGGTCAGATGTGAAGCTAGGAGACAGACAAGAAGTTTCCTTTTTTTTTTTTTTTTTTGCAGATGCTTTACATTTTTTATTTTATTTGATTTACTTGTGTTGCACGGTTTGTTACTTGTTTTTGAGAGGGGGAGGCTGTTGAGGAGGCTTGAAACTCACTTGAAATTTCAGATGCTGCCGCTGCTCTGTTAACGTGACAATAAAACAATGTGGATCCCCCCCCCGATTCTGTGTTTGTGTGATAAAGAAACGATTGCACGTAACAAAAGATGCAAACACACAACTTTAGTCACTTTCTTATTTCGACATGTACTAAATCAATCCACACAAGTTGAAAGAAGAGAGCATGTCAAAAAAAAAGCAACAAAACCAAAAATAAAAAGGCGCAAACTTGTATCAAGAATGAATGATAATGCATTTCCAAAAATGTCTTCCTTTTTTGACACAAATGATATTTTCAAACATTACTCATGAGCTCACACTACTAGTCCCAGCTAGTATGGCGCAGCCAATACCTGGTTATTAGTTTTATTAGAAGAACACATCAAATTATATTATCCTAAATGTACAAGGCAGCGTCTGTCTCGTATGTATGTACTTTATATTCCAGGAAATGTGTCATCATGCCCTGACAGTTAGGACCTGTACTAAGTGAAAACTTCGACAATAACACTGGTTTTAATGTATGATACACCCACGATAAAACATTGTAATACGATAGAAATACACTTTGTGGAACAAATTATTCTACAATTTCAAAAGCAATCCTTTAGACAGTGTGATTTAGAGTTGCAGTGTAATATAGTATGCTTTTTTTTATTAGTCTTATTTTTATTTTTTATTTTTTTTTACATTAGTGTAGTGTATTCCAAACAAAAAAAAAACCTTACCCCAACCCACCATAACATTTCTTTTAAGTGGTAGTTTAACAGTTTTCTGAAGTCTGTCATATTGCAAGCTATTTCATTTATACAGCTACTTAATGTGCTTGTCCAGGAGGGTCCGTTTTGCTTTTGGAAAAAAACAATCAAAAGTTTTTGTGTCTCTCTTTTCTTTTGTGATTTTCCGTTGTACAAGCACGTCGCGGCCCTTGTATCCTACTGGGTCCACTAGGGGAAGAACTGTGCCAGCACCAGTGGGCTTTCGTTGCACTGGTTTAAGTTAGACAGCAGTGGCCCTCGCTCGGCGGTTTTTTTTTTAGTACACAGCTTGAGTGCGTTTCCACGTTACCGTCTGGTGTCCATTTTGTTTTTTTGTGTCAAAGTTGGCTCATCCCAGTTTTTTTTCTTTTCTTTGCGGGGAGAAGGGACAGGAGGACCTAACAGCACTCTTCTAGTGTACCCCGCGCACACAGAAAAAAAAAAATCACAAACGTCAGTGCCAAGTATGGACTGTTTTTTTTTTTTTTTTTCATGGAGTCTGGGGTATATTGGGAACTGACGATTGACGGGTGCTGGTATCGCTATGGCACGTTGTGCAGTGAGGAGAGCGGGAATTTTCGGTTCTTGCGTTGCAGAGCAAAAGGGAGCGGGAAACCAGGTGACCCGGGACTGGATAGGTTCTTGTGGAGTTTGAGGAAGGGTTTTGGGGAGGTGTGCGGTAAGATTAGACCTATTCTCGGGGTGTCTTGGGGACAAAATTGAGAGAGGGGCTTGGCGAGGGGTGGCGGCAAAAAAATTGTTTCCAGAAAGGTCAGGTCAGCAAGGGCAGTTCGACAACAACAACCACTGCGCAATTCTATAATCATCTCCAATTTAAACTATAATCTATGGAAATAAACTAGAAAGTATGCTTTCCATGAGCAGAGAGTATCAACTTGGCCAGTGTGCTGTAGTCCTGGCTTCTCCTGATAAAAGTTGCATGTCCAAGGAAAGCTTTCATTGGCATTTTTTCCCCTGGTCCAATCCAAAGCCCTGATATCTCCCTGTTGGCCTCAATATATCCGACACTCAAATGGCGAGAAAAAAAAGGCTGCCCCGATGTCCTAGTTGCTGTTGTAACAACAAAATCCAGGGGAAAGGGGGAAGGAGAAAAAACACAAGCACAATGTATATCTTCATTGTTAGAATTTGTTTTTGAAGTGAGGGTAAGAAATGTACCCCTAGTATCCCCACAACTGAAGAGAATGGGGCCGGTGATAGAGATGTGAAGGTTAGGAGGAGGGGGGGGGGGCGCTAGAGTTGGTAGTGGTAGCGGTCAGCTTGGAGGTCAGAGTTCAGAGGTCTAGGTATAGTCTTCTCGACGGAAAGGCGAAGGAGGAAGAGGAGGGGAAAGAAAGAAAGAAAGACAGACGACGGTGCCCCCCCCCAGCTCCGGCCTCAGTGAGACTCTCCGTTGACGGAGGTCCCCTCGCCACCTCGGGGGGAAGAGGAGCGCGACACCCCCCGGTCCGTGTTCTCCGAGCCCGAACCGTTGTGGCTGTGGTGGTCCCCGGCGCTGGCAGCCGTAGCGGCGTTAGCGGCGGCGCCCGACGAGGAGGAGGAGGACGAGGAAGAGGAGGAGGTGGTGGTGGTGGTGGTGGTGGTGGTGGAGGCATTGGTGGGCGAGGGCCGCACCTTCTCCTTGAAGTCGGTGATGATGACGGTGAGGTCGCCCACCGTCACCTCGAGGTGCTGTGCGCTGCTGCGGTCGATGTTTTTTAACCGTGGCCTAAGGTGTGTGTGGAGGGGGGGGGGGTAAACAAGGAAAGACGTGTTAAAAATTAATATGTATTTAGATGAATTTGTTTTTAATTTTAAAAAAAAATCATGAAATTGATTACATTCAAGTTCGATTTAGATTTAGCTTAAGCTGCTGTAAAAATCAAAAAGTTCTGTAAGAAGTAGAAGAAGTAGAAGAAAAAGTGTAAAATATCTGTGAAACATTTCAATCTAATGAAAATGGATGAAGTGGATATAATAAAGTATTGGATCATTATACATTCACAACCCAATTTCGCTTCGAAGATCTGCTCACAAAATAAAAAGCAGGCCTGTTTATAAACTCAGAGAGAACTGAATGATTCAGAGATTAATTATTATGACACAAATATTAAAGTAGTAATTTATATACAAATAAAGAGTTAATTTGCCCTCTTGTTTTTGCTAGATCAGCTAATCAACTCAAGTAACTGCAATAGCAGAGGTTATTATGGGGCTATTAGCGTCAAAGTCATTGACTTGTTCAATAGTGATCCGAGTATCGGCAAATACTCATTACAAAGAATTTGGACGGATCTGATGCAACCATTTTGCTGAACTTAGACCGTTAGCTTTGGGGTATTAGAATGCACATGTTGACATATGCTCAAGTGGGGATACTCTCTTACTGCTCTTAAAACCATAACTTACAAAAAAATAACACCTGGTATCGGACAGTTATTAAATATCAGTGTGCATGCATACTATTCAACTGTCATGTGGCAATAGTAATATTTCTGGAGTGCATTCACTTCTTGACTCACTTTGAAAACATTCATGATAACTGACAAAGATAACACACAGACACACACCCACAACATCAGCCAAAAGCCCGAGACACACACACACATGCGCAGGCCCGTCTCTTACCTCATCTTCTTGTGACCGTTCTTCTTGAGCGGTGTGGGCTCTCGCTCGCCCTTCTCTCTCTCCACCCGCTCCTTCTTCTCCTTCTTGGGCTGCGTGGGGGAGGCGAACTGCTGCGTTACCTGCTGCTGGGAGACCAGCTGGGAGACCGGGCGAGGCTTCCTAATGGGGGGGGGGGGGGGGGGGAGAGCCAGAGAGCAAGAGGAAGAGAGGAGAAGCAGAGCGGGAGGAGAGGGGGACAGAGGCAGTAAAAGGTGATGAAGGGAAAGATTGGCAGAACGGAGAGAGATAGAGAATGGTGGGTGGGAGAGAGAGAGAGAGAGAGAGAGAGAGAGAGAGGGAGGATGGCAGTAAAAGGTGATAAATAGAAAGATTGGCAGAACGGAGAGCGATAGAGGTGGGTGGTAACGGAGGAAGAATAAGCAGGCGAGAAAATGAATGGAATAGATATAGATAGATGGAGTAACAAAAAAGAAAGAGGGGTAAATTATTAAAAGGGAAAAATCGCAGTGAACACATAGCTCTGGTATTAATGTGTACAGTCGGCCAGTGTTAGAAATTATCTTGAAATATTGAATGAACGGCATTCAATTATATATGGAGAGCTTTGTACCAAGTGTGCTCTGTATGCTAAACATGTGTGCTCATTTCATATAAAATGTTTGGTCCTTTATTAAACAAGATTGTTACATACACATAGCTCATTTGGATGGGGCAGCTTTGAATGCATTCCAGCTGAAGCACAAAGCACAATCTTAGCAGCGGCATAATCGTTGTGCGTGTGACCATGACTTCATAACCATACTTCATAAAAACACAAACCTCTATACATATTGCAATAATCTGTGACAGGACATGGATCCAATTTAAACGTGCAATGCCGCAATAATGCAGCGCAGATTACAACTGCGTGTCTGTGTGTGTGAGTGTGTGGCATTTCATAACAGGGTTATAATCCATAATGAGTACAGAAACTGCGTCACATCCCGAGGCACGGCAACGTACGCAACAAGCTGCCGATAATAGCTTGTTTTTTTCGGATGCGATTAAACACAATGTTCCCTGACGTGGCGTTCTGTTGCGACATGTACAAACGCTCTCTTAAAATGATACGTTATGTAGTTGTTCTGGCAATGGTGTACGTGTGTGAATGTGTGTGTATGTCGTGTATCTGAGCCTGTGTGCGTGCGCGCGTGTGTGTGATAGGGGAAGTCAGCCAGTCACCATGGTGGCGATGCCAGTGTGTTAAAAGAGCCATCTGTTTGAAGCGCACATAGCATCTACTGCCTGCATGTTTAGTGATCTCTCATTTCCATGTGCACTAACACACGCGCACACACACACACGCACACGCACACACACACACACACACACACACAAGCTATCTTGTTGCGGATAGGTATAAATAAAGCATAAATACAGACACACACAATCAAGACGCGTGAGAGAGGACAAATGTGGGCAGACACACACACACAGACACACACACACACACAAGCAGATGAGGCCCGGAGCCATGCTGAAACCACCGACAGAACACAGTGTGCTGGATTCCTCGTTACAAATAACAGCCACTGTTTTTCCTTAGTCCACAATCAATAGAAGGAGATTTGGTCTAGCTCGTCAATGCGTTTCTGTAAAATCGCTTACTTGCCACAGCGGCGGGCAGCATGAGCCATCTAGCATACCAAAGATTTTTTTTTTTACAGTGAAATATACACAGACCTACATAAAACCCATTAATATATTATGGAAGATGGTGGAAGAGTCACGTGATTGGCTCCTGCAATCGGCAAATTTCAAGTTGATCGGCCAACCACAGATCAAATGTTCATGCCGTATATTGGCCGATAATGATCAGTGGCCGATTGATCGGTGCATCACTAGTATACAGCATATTTCTGGTGATTTTGGTGGCCGGTCTTGATTTGTGTGCGATAATCATCCAGTATGTAATCAATGCAATGACCATGTCCTATGGGCAAAAAGGTTGTGATTCCACGTTATCATTGACCTAAAAGGATTAGTTTGATTTATAGAACCCAACATGGCAGCAGCCCGTTTTCACTTCAATTTCAACTCCATATCAACTGACCAATCTTGCATTTTAGAATATAATTCATGATAATATAGGGATTCACTCTGGCAGCAGGCAAATGGCAATTGCTGACTAGGCTGCTATGTTATGTTCAACTTCAGATCGCAGTGTACAAAATGTAGAACCAAAGAAATAATAATAGCCTAATTAATAGCCTACAATTTCAAATATAATTGCGGATATGTCATATCCCACAAAATGAGAAATTAGAATTGAATTTAAAAAATGCAAATGCTAATTCCTTGTTGTCAATTTACTTGATTTCAACCTCAGATGGACCACAGTTATTTAGGTCTATTTGCAGTGTAGTAATTTCAAGTAAGTTTCATTCTTCCGGTGTTGGTTCACGTAAGTCGTGGATCGAACACACACAAAGGAAAAAGGAATTGACTTGCTCTAAATAGAAAAATAGACACATCTTAGGTTGAGGTATGTTTTGGGGAGTAGTTGAAGTTATTTGTATCGAAATTGATGATCATACAAGAATTGAACTATCAACAAAAATTGAATGTAGCCTAACTTTTCTTGCCTGCCAGGTAAGATGGTGGTGCACCGACTGGGCTGTTAGCTAGCCAAAATGTTGCGTGTAATCAGTCAGTGGATGAGCCAAGAGTTAACGTTATAGCTAGCTACATAGTTAAAATGTTACTGTAACTCAGTTGGTATTCCCATTAATGTAGACAAGAGTTTGGGGTAAGTATTTGCGTTGCAAACCATCAGTTCTAGAACAATCCGGTAGCAAAGTCTCAAGTGTTCTTGTGCAGAGTCCTGTGACGAATTAGGAATTTGAAAGCATGGTTGTTCTCCTTAGATGGTCTTCTATCCTACCAGGATATAACAAAATCTCATTGCCGCTTACAGTGTTTATTTTTACAGTTTGATAAGGTTATGACGCTTCATATCTTCCAAGATCTTCCACACGACAATTATCTCAAGACATGTGTTTGGTGGAAACGATGCAAGTTTGCTTTATTGAAGTTCTGCTATTAATCATCGAACTCCTTATTTTAAATTGCAGAGGCGGATACGAGGTGGGAACCAGAGGTCACACACCACCAGCTGGACGTTGCCAAAGGCGAACACTTTAAGCATGGCCCGGGACGTTCCAGTGGTGGTGGACATTCTGGAGACACAACCACTAACCAAGAAATAGCAAGCTCAGCTCAAAACATTCAGCAAAAGCTGAATGTTTTGTGTACTGCTTATGAGTTGTAAAGTGTATACAGTGTATCCTTTTTTTTTTCTCTTTAAGGCTATGTTCAGTTGAGTAAATGTGTTTCTTTCTTCTGACACAACTTCTAAAAAAAAACATTTAAACTATTGAAAAGAGGCTATTTTGTCCTGAAAAAAAAAATATATGAAAAGATGCTGAAATGCTGAAAGTGATTTTCAACATTGTTGATCAAAGCTACTTCACCACATTTACTTGCTCACTACATTTACTTACTGTTTACATTGATATCCAGAGAGTTATATAGTGCTATAATGAAGTAGGCTAATTATCATTTTGACTGTCATGGCTTTGTGATGTAATTAGTCCTACACCATAGTTGGAAGAAACTAAGAAGAAATAAAAGAGGTCAATTTTCAACTCCAAATGAACCAGATTGCTACACTCAGGTAAGGTCGTAGAATAACGTCAAATCAACGTCATGGTTTGAATAAGGTCCAAAAAAGATGTCAAAACAGTATCACCTTTCAACCTCTATTGACCCTGGCCCCGACGTTGACGAATCAGTCGTTTCAACCTCCAAACCTCTTTAAGGGTTTATATACCGGTGTCTGAATGTTGTTTCGAAAAAATAGACACAAACAGAGCAGTAAATCGGCAGATATGGTCTTGGACAGTAGTATATCTGGCACAAATATCCTCTGCCTGCGCGCAGGTGTCTGTCCCTGGGAGGGGGCATGGCTGTTGGAGACAGAATAGTAGCTTTGTTTACAAAAGTGCACGCTTACACAGCCAATGAACTCAAGGCAATGGATGAAAAACGAGCAAGGGATGAGAGGGAGGCTGAAGAAGCTCAGCAAGATGAAGTCGTGACCGAGGCCAGATCAAGAATTGCTGGGGACTGCTGGTGGTGTTCTTGCAAAAAGTGCAAGTAGATGCCCAGCGAGGACAAAAGTTTGTGCTGTAGGGAGTGGGATCTCTTGGCACCAGAATGCCGGCAAAACCTGTGATGTGTCCATAGATTAATCTGGATATTCTCCAACGTGTGCAACAGAAGACATGGACTTTCAAACACTAATAAACCAGACAGTTTTAGAGACCTTCTTTCACGTCCCCAAAATAAACTAGAAGAAGCCTAGGCCCGAGGGACCGCATGGACCTCTCTAGGTAATATAAGTAGACCTAGTTAGTTGACTAATAATGTGTTGGGCATCTGCAGTTGTAAGGAAGGCCTTTTCGCACTTTATCTCTGATACCATCTGGATGGGCTACCCCTCTGACTGCCAAAACACCCGATCTACATTTATGTAACACCCCAAAGGTTCACGGCTTTTATGTACTCAAACATTATTTTGAGTACATCGTGACATCACATTGCAATGATTGCTGCCCTTTTGGGAGCATAGGAGCATTGGAAGTAATGTTTTTTTGGTCATTGTTTAGTAATTAATCGTGAAAGGATTTGTCATTATGGAGAGACATTGTTGTGTTTGAAACTACCACAGCATTTCTCATGCGTGGCAAAACGTTTTCATTAGCCTAGATTATGCTACATGTACGTTGATTTAAGATTTTACAGTACTACAACTCTCTTGAATCCTCTCAATATGGTGGAGTATTGACAACAATAAATCCAATGATGCATTCTGATGTACAAGCCCTATATTTCCCTTTCAGCCTGCATTCACTACACACTTTGGATTCCGTTACCCAGCAAATGCTATCCATTCAAATTGGCAAACACAAAATCGATATTACTTTAGGTTATACATACCCCAACTTTGGCGATGTTTTGTGCTGCGTTGGTTGGACTGACACGGGGAACGGCTGTAGTATTTAGATACCAATGTTTGCGTTCTTTTTTAACGTTTAGGTATAGTGTTGGCATAGTTAGTCCATGTTGAAATGATCGCCACAAACAAGATGGTCAATCTTCTTCAATTGTTTGATTGAGGTCAGATCCACTTGTAGAACTACCAGCCACAGCCTAATCCATTTGAGTCAGCTGTCAAACGAAGTGTGAGAACTTCAAACCATTGTCTTACCACAATTGGGAACATATTGGGAGCATATATTCGCAAGTAAATTGATAGCTAGCTAGCTTATGTACAACATCCTGACCAGGCACGTGCAGAGGGGGGGGCTATGGGTGCCCGAGCCCCTGCCCTTTTCCCTTTGAAGGACCAAAGTGCCCTTTTGAGCGGACCAAAGTGCCCTTTTGACCCCCCCCCCGCTCAACAATCGCGCAACAGAAATCCTCCGGTAGAACCCCCCCCCGCTCAACAATTGCGCAACAGAAATCCTCCGGTAGCACCCCCCCCCCCCCCCCCCCCCCACCCCCCCGCTCAACAATCGCGCAATACAAATCCTCCCATTTTGGATTTTGAGCACCTGCCCCTCAAAGGGTCTCTGCACGGCCCTGATCCTGACACCGGCATGAAAATACTTACAAAAACAACAACAACTCCTGAGTATAGTATGCGACTTTGCCAATCGGTCTCCATTACAGCATAAGTTTGAGGCTGCAGCAAAACCGTGGAAATGCTAAACTGGAGCGATCAGAGAGTTTATGGTCTCAATTTGTCGGCATCACGACAGGCAAGCCATGATGAGAAACTAGGGTTCTAAATACCAAACGAATCCCTTAAGACCTGGAGAAGAGAGTTGAAAGTAAAACATTACTCAACAAGGCTACTAGTCTACGCATACACACACATACAGTACACACACAAAATATGAATAAACCATTGTAAACCCTTCACAATTAGCTTTTTCACTGTTCAAGGTTTATTTACTTGTCTGTCAGGGATCCCATCTCTCTTTTCTAGTTTAGAAACTAAGCCCACCATCTATTCAACTGAGAGCCAAGACTACTACTACACACAAATAAAAAAATAAAAACATTGCAACAATGTTTGCCCACTTTTTTCCTGGGGTTTAGTGGGAATTGTGATTCATTTCGCAGAAACACAGAGAGATGTTCTCAAGGCCAAACTGAAATGCAAATGGAGTCTCTTGGCCTACATAACCGTCTGACAGCGAAGGGAGATGCGAGGAGGATCTGCTAATATGTCGGCCATGAAAACTGCTGACATCTTGAGATGCAGAGATCTCTCCTCTTTTATCACCATTATAATTCTGTTTCAAAAGCAAAAGAAAACATAATTTGCAGCTTTGCTTTTCTCACATTAGTTTTGTATAAAAAATGATCTTCTGCTCTCCTTTATCACTTTAAAACTTTTGTTCCAAGCAGATTAAGTAGGCCTAGTCAAGTCAAGTCGAGTCAATTTTATTTGTATAGCCCTTAATCACAGTTAGTCTCAAAGGGCTTTACAGGCCATATATTTATGACACCCCCGAACCCTTGTCATTAGTCATTTGTGGCTTTGCTTTTCTCATGTTCATCATAACCAGACCCCTGGCAATCTTTATTCTTCTGTGGTTAATTAACTGCATTTGCTGTTCCCCCCTCACCTACTCATCGTATTGGTAAGCAGAGTTGTCCAGACAAACCAAACACAAACTTACTTCCAGATGGGAAATTAGGGTGTCACAGCCAACACAAGTACATGTCAGCCAAAGGAATTAAAAAATAACATTTAAAATAAGAATAAAAACGTCCAAAAACATATCGCTATACACAAAACGTGTCGTAACATGCATACAGTTGAGCCTGTAACTGAGGTGGAAATGTTCTTTTCAGGGAGGTCCTTGAAGCCTTCAAAATGACTTGTGGTGGCGTATGCCACAATATAATGAATTCAAGGGCTGTTGTCTAATTTATGCGCGGGGTAGAGTGCCGTGCGTTGCACGCTATTTCTGATTACATCCTCGCGAACAAGTGCGTGGATGTGCCTGATCATGCCCCGATCCAGGCCAATCAGGATCCACTGTAGTGCTGTGAGCAGTTTGTTTCTTTGTCTAACGGACTCCGAGGAGGAGGAAACACGAGATTCTATTTTGTACATATTGTCGTCAGCCTCAAGTGGGAGAGCGATGAAGTAGATATTAACTGAGCCAGCGAATGTGTTTGCTCTGAGGTGAAAATGAAACACACACACACACAGAAACACACCATAATATCGGGGTTCGGGCTGGAGCAGAAGGACAAAACAGAGCTGCCACTGTAAACCCAATCAAGTGCTTATTATCCAAGCACGTAGGCCTCCAGCGTCCATGTTGGACCTCGTGCACTGTGTGTGTGTGTGTGTGTGTGTGTGTCAATTTCAACAGGAGGAACATTTGGGTGGTGGATGTTAATGTAGAGGGAGCTCGTTTATCTGACATTAATACCGTTGCGTGTCTGTGTGTGTGTGTGTGTGTGTGTGTGTGTTGAAACAGTGCTGCTGATCGATATTAGCGCCGTTCGCGGCGTCTGTTACACAGCCGGTTAATGGAGGCGTGCCGTGAGTCTGGACAGCGGTGTGCTCTGAGCGAACACGATGAGTGTTCTCCATTACAGGGCGAGACGATATGGGCCTAGAAGGAACTGTAGAAGAATAAGAAAAGCTGCAGGGCCGTGAAATGATCACCTGGTTTAAATGTCATCAGCGGACCGAAACAATTGTAATCCACATAATTAGGAACAAAATGTTTCTTTCTAGGGATGCAACGATATATCGGCTATCAAGTATCCATGTACATCCAAAATGTATAATATCAGTGGATGGTGTGGAAATGGTTTAAATTAATGGCCAATATTAACTTCCGAATGATTTGTGACATTTCATAAAACAATAAACATGTCTTTATAGGCGAAAATGGTCCCTGTTGATGACAATATGAACCAATGTCGGTATCACCCAAGAAATGTCATATTGCTGCATCATTAGTGTTGCTTTCGGCAGATAAGATCTATTTTACATCCTCCTAAGCAGTACACATATTACACCAACAGCTTCCATCTTTAAACCACAAAAACAAAAACATTTGCCTTTCTAATGATAGACTTGTAACGACAGCTCCTGGCAGCTGCGGTGAAACGTTTACCTCCTGTAACCTCTCTCTAGTCAGCCCACATTGTCTGTGTGCCTTTTTTAACGCCTTTCCTTGTGCACACTATCACACGTTGAAGACTAGTAGTGTAGTACAAAAACAAGGCTGATTGCCCTCGTGCCACTGTCTGCGAAACACGACACACGATTCTGAATGACACAAGAGAGATGCAAGAGCTAAACCAAAAACGTCCCCCCAATGGCCTGCCATTTTAACCACTGTGTGACGTTGATTAGCCATGACAAGACATGTCATATAGGTTGAGCCACTGGGTAGGCAGGTAGGCTCAATCTATCGAGCATAGCATACGTCTGGGTGGACACTCCCACGTGTGGTGTCCCTATAGGGTAGATTTTGAAAAACCTAGTTCCCAGGCGTTTGCATCTCATGGCATGCTTCAAATGTGTGTCATTGGTGAGAGAGAGAGAGGGAGAGAGACTTCTGAGCGTGCTTCAGAGGGAGCAATATCTGTTTCAGTTACGTGGGTTTAGCGGCGGGAGTTTTGGACTTCCAAAAGAGGGATATCCGTTTCTGCTATGTTTCGGATATTGCTTTGGATATATATTCGGATATATAAATTATTTGACAAAAAAAATCCATATTTATTCTCCTTGTCTTTGTTGTCGTTATCCTTGCTCTTATTCTTATTTTTATGCTTATGTTCTTGTTCTTTTTCTTCTCACACCGGGGACTGTTAACATGCTCATAGGAAGTAATAAAATGGAAACTGCATGAAGGTAGACCGGGATAACGCTACTATTCACAACCCTCTCTAAGCCGACGCTTTACCTGGTGGTAAAGTAGAGGCACTTCAAGATGTGTTGCGGTTGGGACGCGTCAAAGTAAACAGACAAAGCAACTCTGCTTGAGCTACTGAACGGCCCCAGTGCACACAGTGAGGTTATTGTTGGCTACGCTCAACCGTTACCTGTCCTCAAGTGGACCATTACAGCGCCGCTCGCCATCATTCAGCCATCAGCGATGCTTTATGTCTGCACGCAATCACCCTGTACAGATATATAGTGCCTCATACAGACAGTCTCTCTCTCCCCCTTTTCTTTTTCCACATTTTCTCTTCATTACACGCAAGACAAAATACATTTCAAAAATTGTAAATCTGCCATTCAGAGAACAAAAATATACGACTGAGATGAATAAATGATTGTGTAATGAGCATAAAAAAGCCAATTTAGTTTATTTATGCCAATGGTGTAAATAAGCACATTGGTGTTTACAGTAATCAATGGAAATATCAAATGAATCATCTGCAGAATGTGACTGATGTTAATAGATAAGGAATAGGATATACAAACAGAATTATTGCATATGAGAGAGAGAGAGAGAGAGAGAGAGAGAGAGAGAGAGAGAGAGAGAGAGAGAGAGAGAGAATGCACATGTGGCAGCATCCGTAGGTTGGAGGCTGTGTTGCTCCCAGGAGCTCATCCAACTCGATGATTAATGGCTCCCTCTGCTTTAACATGTTATTGTGCGTGTGTGTGTGTGTGTGTGTGTGTGTGTGTGTTTGTACACACGTTACTGTTCGTGAGGGGGCGGTAGACGGTGTCATAAACCACAGGACATTGAGAGCCATCTGTTACACAAACACACACAGACATACTCTCTCTCTCTGTCCCTCTCTCTCTGTCTCTGTCTCTCTCCCTCTCTCTCGCTTTCTCTCTCAAGATTATGGCTACGTGATAAGCCCGTAATTACTATGTGGCACTGATGCACAGAATACTGATTTGAATGTGTGTGTGTGCATGTGTGTGTGTGTCACACTTGTGCAAGAGAGTGTCTGTATATTTGTGTGTATGTGTGCAATGCATGTGTATATGCGCATGTCTATGCACGCGTGTGTGTTTGTGTGTGTGTGTGTGTGTGTGTGTGTGTGTGTGTGTGTAGGTGTGTGTGTGTGTCATGATAACCGCTGCCGTTATTGTCCCCGGCACCCGCTCAATGCTGTTTGTATTCCGGATGAGTAATACAAGCAATTGGCTTCACACAAACGGAGACGGTTCAGCCCAATCTGATCGTTTATATCGTCTGGGCTGCGGCAGAGAGACGGCACTCATTTCATTTTGATTTCTTCTTAAGAATTAGTGGGCGTGCGCGGGGGGGGGGTGGTTAGTGAATGAGCACTCAACATAACCGATGATGAATTCAGCTAATGCCATGATTAATCATGCACTTTGTAGAGGACAGTAGAGCTGGTCGATCTTGGCAAAAACATTAATCAGGATTATTTGGGTCAAGATTGAGATCAGGATTATAAAGATGATTATTCATTGACATTATGGGAAAATAATAATTTGAATGTAATTTCTTGATATCTCTGAAACAAGTAAATATACATTTGCAAAAAACACATTTTCTACTATAATCACAGTATGGATAGCTGATTTGTAACTGCCGCAGGTAGGTAAACAAATATGTTTTTTTAGCCCTCTTCTGATGCAAAGCCTTATTTTAATCTTTGAGAGCCCACAACTCATGACTCCTGACAGACATATCTATGTAGGGGCATGATAGTCTAGTGGTTAGGAAGGATGTTCGAAAGATACTGGGTTGGAGCCCCAATTCTGCAGCCTAGCTGTAGGCATCCTTGAGCAAGATGCCTAACCCCCTACCTGCCCCTTAATGATGTGTAATGTAATCCAAATTCAGTGCAAGTCACGGGATACAAGCATCTGCTAAAGGCTAAATAGCAAAATGTCAGTATACTAGCTTACTATGCTACCAAATCACAAATGATACGGAATGGGTCAGGGTGAGCTTTTTAAAAGGTATGCACATATTCGTTGGTTTACACAATGAAACAGTTTTGAGGGTCATATTTGAGAATAATCCCTGTGGTGGAAATTGCCTAAGGCGGTCAATGTTCATCAAAATATGATTCAATAGGACGCAAGCACTGCAGTCGATGGGTTTGTCTTTGCCATAATCTACTGTTTTGGAGTACTCCTTTTAAAATCTGGACCGGTAAATGAGCCATAAAAAGGCAGGAAATACAGTACATCATTGGATCATATATTATTCTTATCTTTATGTTTGTCTTTGAGGCAGTGAGGCATTTTGCTAGTCTGTGATTGTCATAGCTAGCTGTATTTGATATTTGATGCCTACACATGCAGTACTTTTCAAATGGATTTGTTTTAACAAGCCACCAGGCTATCAAGTGCCTCACCCTTAAATCGTTTTCTGTCAGTCACAAAAATCCAACAATAACAACGTCAATTTAACAGATGGATATAATATCATGTGTAGCGAAAGGATGATACGATGGTAACACAACATCATAACATCCATTCCTCCACACACAGGCGTGCACACACACACACACACACACACACTGCTGTGTTCTCAGCCAACCAGAACGGCTTATGCGTGTTCAGGTTGAGCTGCTGAGAGACATGCACATCAGTCAATCTGTCACCAGAAGAGCCCCAGGTTAAGTTCAACCCCCGGTGAGCAAGAGAGATAGACGCAGAGAAACGAAAAAGAGAAGAGAAGAAAGAGAGAGAGAGAGAGAGAGAGAGAGAGAGAGAGACACACACACAGAGGAGGAAAATGAAAGACGGAACACAAACCGGGAAGTGGAAAAGGTAAAGACTCAGTAAGATTGCGCAAGAGCCAACGGTAAATAGCAACAAAATCCACACACACACCGAAAAATAATCTGACGTTGACAAGCACATCTCTCTGCACTGTCTGTCTGTCGTGACTTGGGAATAATGGAAATAATACGAATACTATACAGAAACAAACCTCCTGCACCCTTTTTTTGTTATTTTCAAAGCACGCAGAATGAGTGTGTGTGTCATCGGTAGGCCTTTCTTCAGAGTGAGGTTGCGCAAGCCGATGCTGGTTTTGTGTAGACAGACACTAGAGAAGGTCAAATGCACAAACTGTTGGCCCACACCCCATTTCTTCTTTTCCCTTTTGGCATACGCCTTGCATGTCAGCACCATTTGTTAGTGCTTTTGGAAATTGCCGACTCCCAAGACTTCAGATTTCAAACGACACTTAGCAACCACAAGGTTTGTTTACTGGATTGTGTATTTATTTTTCTTCGCTTTTTTTAATCCCCCCCCCCCCCCCCCCCAGTTTGAAGTGTATCCAACTACGCTAACCTCTTTATCCAGAGTGACTCATCCTAAGAGGTGTGTCATACTGGTATGGGTTAGGCCGGTTGGTCAGTGTATCGATGAGTGGGGTTTAGGGACAGGCCTTTTCAGAAGAAGTAGAGGTTTTGTTGAGTATCATTACACTGTTGATAACACAGTCTCAAACGACGTCCTCTCAACCGCGCTCAGGGTAGGGGTAGAATAGTCTTTATGTTCATCGAGAGGTCGGTGCTCGAGAATAGACCCATACACCTCTATACAGAATACATAGATGCTCATCTAAGGTGCCTGTGTAGCGGTGGACATTCTTGAAATAACTATCGTCGGTCTTGATTCGGTTTAGTCCAACATGAGGTCAAGTGTGTTTTGATGAGGGACAGCGAGGGCCAAAACCAAGTCTGTAATACTTGGTTAATGAAAGGAAAACATGACGGAAAGAATGACATAAGAACAGAAAAGAAACGGAACAGAAAAGTCCATCTGTTTCTGCACCTTGTGTAATAATACACACATTTGAATCATGCTTCTTCTTTTGCGACGTACTTCAAATTTCAACCCACTCCCTACATCCAGCCCTTTTGAGAATTTTTGCTCTATTTACAGAAATGTAGCGTTGATATTATATACATTTGAATTCAAGGCTTTTACCAGGTGTGACCAATGCGTACGCTAGTTATAACTATGTAGTACTATTGAGTCATTTAGTGTTTTTTTTCCAGATACATCATTAAGTAGGAGATAGGGGTAGACTGCAGGTGTTGGGGTTCAAACCAAGAACCTTTTCAGCTGTCAGAGTCGATCCAAGCCGAGACCAGATCCTGCCAGATATGCGATGAGATAGCAGGTTAGGGTCTATGGGCCTTATTCGCATGGTGGCCATCTTGGTTCTAAACACTAACTGGGTGGTGGAACTGAATGCGCAATTCCACATTCAGTTCCACCATCCAGCTAGCATTGAGAACCAAGACGGAGCCAAGATGGCCACAAGGTGAATAAGGCCCATTGTGTGCTTTTTAGGGACGGTTGGAAAGGGCCAACGGTAACCGTTAGCCGAGGTGAATTTAAACATGTACTTTTCTTGTCTTGGGAGTAGGATAGCGTCCCTCGACACCACCTCTGAGACAAAGTAGATTTATTCATTGATTAAATATGCACGGGGCACTCCCATTATGTTAGGGCAGTTGACCCCTTTATAGGGCAGCAAATTATTATTCAAATTCTCAAAAGGTGCCGTTCTCTTATCATCTT
>JAOPHQ010005979.1:507500-543588 GCA_030340625.1 Merluccius polli
AAAAAAGGAACATAGAACATAACACAAAAGAAACAATTTCCCGTTATCCCTCTGTCTGTCACTTGTACACCCACTGCATGCATAACTTCTTATATGGTTAGCCGTTCATCTGCTGATTAAGTGTTGATGCGACACACCTGTCCTCTGCTTATTGAACGTGAATTGAAGGGCCATTTACAAGGGACGCCCTGCCCCTGAAAAACCTACCGTTTGTCCTTAGCTTTTAATTCCAGCTGAGTTATTGTGCTGATCTTTCATTCTGTCTGTATATTGGTTATTCTGTGTGCATACATTCTGTTTGTCATATTTATTTATGCCGTAATTATGCTGTACAGCCGTTTGGTCATCCCTGGTTGTTTTTAAATGTTCTTTATGAATACAATTGACTTGACTTGACATATACACATAATAATTGTAATGTTTACCTATTGGAAATGGAGGTGTGCTTATAGGCATCTGTGCTTTATTTATTTGAATATTTGTTTAAAACAAATCCATTTTTTCAGTATATTCCAGCATAAAAACAACAGACCTTTAATCTAAAGGTACATTAAAATCAAACTATGTATAGTATTATATACAACATATGGATTTAAATGTAGCCACTTTTATCCAAAGCTACATAATAAAGTCTTATATAGACTGGACATTGATTAAAGTTAAGATGATTACTTACACATGATCTGTCTGCTGTGCCTTTTTCTTCTTCTTCTTCTCTTTCTTCTTCGGTGGTTCTCGCTCTCCTAGCAGGTTTTTAGGGCATGCATAGCTCAGGTGTCCCACATCCTGGTGTAGAAGACACAATAATGTAAGACCATGTATGGACCATCTCTTCCTAATGGGGCTATATGTATACCCCCATTTTCACTGCCATTCATTACATCACTAACAGTGAAGACGGTACACTCTTTGACTGTTTGAGGTCTTTACAAAGTTTGCATCAATGACTTGAAACCACATAATTTATCTTATGTTCTTAATTGTTTTATAATTTGAATCTAACAAAAATGTAAATAAAAATGTACATGGTATTGAACCAATGTCTGATAATAATGGTATCCCTAACCCTACTTAGAAAACAAACCTCACATGTAAATAAACGTTCTTCTGAACACAGAACATGAACAGACTTACCCCACATTCGTAGCATTTTGTCTTATCTTGGTAGTTGCGTCTGCGGATGAACTCAGTTGCCCGCCCGTTGTCAACGGCGATGCTTGCCTTCACTGTTCTGCCAAACAGCTGAATGAAAAAAAGGAAAGGGCTTTGAATTATGGGGGCAGTATAGAGCCGTGCTGTCATGCCTAACCCCAACCACCTCATTAATGACATGTACCTACAAATTCACTATAAGGCACTTAGTTTGTAACCAGGGCCAAAGGAAAAGAAAGAAAGAAATAAAAGACAGAGAAGTGTAACCAAGGCCTTTGGATAAAAGTATCTGCTGAAGGACTTAATAGTAAAAGAGAATCATCACCCACTGGGATATTTCCCCGTTGGCTAGACTGTGGCTAGATTGTGCTTGCCTCTTGTCAATTAGCAGACATTTTTATCTCAGGCAAGTTACAAGTGAGGCTGAAAACAAAGCATACAATCAATATTGGAGTATCTACAAAAAATGTTAAGTGCACAAAAAACGTTTGTAAAAAAAAAAAGAAAAGCAACAGAGTAGCTAGACAGACAATTGCTTGAAGGCAGGAAAAAAAACTATATGTTGGTTTCGATCACTCCACTGGGGATGCAAAACATAAAAATACGCCGCTGGTCACACATCCTTGAATGTTGGCGTTAAGTGAAGTTAAAGCCAAGGGACCATTCAATGTAGTCTCACCTGTTTGTTGTTTAATGCTCGTGAACAGCTTTGGGCTGATTCTTTATCCAAAAAGAGAACAAATGCCACTCCTTTGCTTTGCCGTGTCTCTTTATCCTTAACAATTGTAACCCTTAGGAAAATACAAAGCCATGTGGTTAATGTTATAAAGATGATTTAATTATTGTGTGCATTCTGACACAGGACATTCATACACCACTATGTATGGTTAAGGACCACACAAAACACAGGTTGCTTGGAATTACTTCATAAGCTTTTTCATGTGCATGTACTTACTTCACAACTTTGCCATACTTTGTGAAAAGCTGCAACAGAAAACAAATGAACAAAATAACTAAGAGTGGAAACGGTTTTGCAAATACAGGTACGCTTGGGACTAGCATAGGAAACACGAGCACCGATTTCATGGTGAAGTATTGATTTTATATTAGGTCACTCATTGTGTGGTTTAGTGTACAACATACAATACCTTATGAAGGTCGTTGTTGGTCAGAGAGAACGGCAGATTTGAGACATAAACAGTGCTTTTACTTGGCGCCAGTCCCCCGCTCATGTTGGTCTCATCTGTCGAGGAAACTGGAAATATTGGGAAGTGTTTATTGCTAAGTACGTCAGCTGCCAGAGACACACGGATGCACGATAAACAACAACATCATCACATTTACATTTTTTCAAACCGGCCACTTGAACGGACAACTCACCGGCCAAACCCACAATACAAGACAGACGATTATATATCACGAGGAAACGATAGGCTAAAAACGGACTAAAACGTTAAAACGAGTAAATGCCACTGTCTGTTGCTGAATGTGGGCGGGGATTTCGGGGGCAGAACGCGGAAACGTCACGTCGCACGGTGATGACGTCGGTTGGGATTTCGCCCAATCAAAGCGACTGTCGGTGTCGCTTTACCGACGGAGGCGAGGTGAGACTGTTTTCCTACTAGCATGTATGCTACGGCTATGTGACAATTGCTTCGCTTTCGTAACGTTTATTAGTAGTGGTAACAGCATGAACACGTCCGCCCTCGTCTGTTGGCGTCGTTTTATTCAGATTTTAGCCGGCTAGGTCGTTCCTGGCCAGGTACATGTGGTTGTTTCCACCTGTATTGTTAGCTCATTAGCAACAGTGTCGTCCTGCCATAAGACTACTAGGGTAGCAATGTGCCCCAAAACACAGTTATACATTAAAAGTGAGACCGCTGCCGAAGCATGTGTAATGTTCACGTCGTGCGAAAGTAATTGGAAATTGATACTTGGATAAGTGAATACTTTTGGGAAGGTGACTCGTTAACGTTGTCCCTCCCCATTGACTCAGTTCTAATACACTCCCATTCACCTCAGTTCTAGGACACTGTAAGTGGTGAACTTGAAATGTGTATGTGTATTTAACCATGGTAAAATAAGAAAACAACTATCGGACAGCAACGACTTTCCACTGAAGTTCACATCATTATATTTCAACCGTAGTCTTGCATGCTTTCACTAAAGGTTGTCTTAATCTTCCCTTAGGTCGTGCAGAAGAGCTTTTCTGTTTACACCTTTTGCAAGCCATTTAGCCAACAAGTAAGTCTGTCTTCATCTCTGTTTTGTGTTTCTTTATTCAGCAGTGGGTTTAAAAATATAATTCACAAGACTGTCAGATCAGCTGTCCTGATATGCTGTTAGTTTTAACGGTACTGTTACTGTAATTACAGCATTTCTAAATGACAGCAATTTGGTGTCTGAATACTTTAACTGTCAGTGCATGTATTAATATTTGGAGGCTGTCACCAGGACAAAAGGGTGCATATCAAACAAAAACACAGGTAATCATGTTACACAGGTAACATGACAACATGACATAACAATTTTATTTTATGAAATAAATTGCCTTTTGTAGGGAGCAGGATAGTGTAGTGGCTTGGTTGTTCCACTCCCAACCTGAAGTTTCTGGCTTCAGTCCCCAATGTCTGCAATATATCTTCGTTAGGCATCCCTGAGCAAGATGCCTAACCCCTACCTAAGGGTACTCCGATCGATCAGCCACCGATCCTTATTGGCCGATATTCGTTAGTTTGATCGGTAGTCTGGTCTCTATAAAGGCCAATCAAATGACGCAAAACACACTAGACAATTTCTCCATGCGCCGCAAAAATGCCCTTACCGGTCAGTTGAATATGTTGCACATGTTGCCTGCCAATAAATATACAGCTGTCAAGCTGCCCAGACAGAGCTCCACACATCCACACAAACCATGGCGTTATACTATAAGTGTCTGCGAAGCTTAACCCTCTCTTGGACGTGGCCATCAACATCAACCGCTACCCAGATGGAGCTCCAGACATCCACACACACACCGCCGGTGTATCTTCATCACGGAAAAGACACTTCGACGTCACGAAAATAATGTAACTTGAGTTCGGAACAGAGTAGAGACTGGCAAAACATAGGATTTTGCACCAGTTTTCTTTAAATGACGGTCTTATTTTAGTAACGGTGACAAAATGTCATAGATTACTATGTTGAAAATCATATAAGACATTACCACGTTTAAAACCAATTACACGATTTGGGGTTCACTGCCCCAATACAATATTGTTAAGAATAGTTCAATACATAAATAATGCAACACGATAAATAGAATGCTTCAAACAGACCCCATGATATTGGCCGATACTGCTTCCAGTGATCGGTGATCGCCCCCTAAAATCCAGAGTGAAGCCCTTACCCCTACCTGCTCCTAAATGTCACTTTGGATAATCTGCTCAATAGTTAAGGGAAGCTGTTTAATGGAATCATACAGCAGAATGAAGCTAGATCGTCATTTGAGTCGACTTAAGATGAGATAGTATGTACTTTATTAATCCCAGACAGGAAATGCAGGTGTACAGGACGGTATTAAAGAGATTTTTTTTAAAAACTACAAAATAAGAATAAAACTTTAAAACATAACTATATACACAATAAGAGTAGTAGATGTAAGAAATAAATGTGAACATTATTGACAGTTCGAGGTAGACTACTTTGTTAACCTGCCTGGTAATCCTTGGTCTCCCCCTTCCAGTGACATACAGACGAGAAAGGAGCACGCGGGAGGTATATGAGGAGCGCTTCTTGCCAGACAGAGCAGTGAGTCCCGTGTTTCTATCTATCTAACTTAACCCCCCTAACCCTAACCCTAACAATGAATCATGTCAAGAATGTCCCCTATAATTTAAAGCGCCGAATCTCTCTTCAATCCTTAGCATAGACATGGTTTGGTTTGGTTTTAAGTTGGAAAAAAGCAAAACAGGTGTGAATTAACAGGGACATTCTTTGGACCCCCACCAGTTTTTTTGTCTAACCTCAGTGTTGTCGTGAGCCATGGCACTAACATTGTCATGTATTACAATGAGCTTAGAATGCCTGTGGTAAAGCTACAATATGCAAGATTTGCTATTTCAAGCTAGTCTAGTCTAAACTTAAACAGCGCTGCTCCTCACATCCTCCCTCTCCTTGTTCTCTCTAAAACCCATCCAAGTATGTTTTTGGTAGGCTATGAAGTTGAAAGTCACTTCTATTAATTTGATAACATCCACGGGGTACGTGGATGTCAACTGGCTGTTGATTGGGTGATTGGCCAGAAAAAGCAAGCTCACTGATTTCTCAGCAGGAACGGGGCAATAAACCTTTAGCTTTAATTAGGGTAATATTTACTCATTAAAAAGAGACTGAAGTCTTCAAATTACAGCAGTAAATATTCCATCATTTAAGGGGTTGCTACAAAAGAACACTGGCTGGCCGTAAAGAAAAATACATTGCGTGTCTGTCTTGTGTTTATATTATACTCTGTATGAGCTGAAGTACCATGAAAAAGTAGCTTTACGAGTTTCTCAAGCAGTTGTATTTTTGGTCAAGTCAAAAGTATTTTATACCAAATGAATACACAGCTTTGTTGAATACTAGATACTGATTGGTCAATTATAGCATTCTACGGTCTGTTATTTCTGAATAGCAGACCGCTGCTATGGACGCTATTTCCAACCATAGAATCTAACAGATAGAGAAAAAAAACATTTATTTAGTAATTAGCCATGTAATAAGTGTGATAAGGTACAGGGAGCCAGTCATTATTGGAAAATAGCCCCCTTCAGGGTGATTCAAAACATCCCTCTGGGTTTATTTCCCAATAATGACCGGCTGAACAACGATGATGTTGATGAAGGGAAGGTAAAATGGCTGTACATTATCCCTTACATTAACGATGAGGTTGATGAAAGGAAGGTAAAATGGCTTCCCGTTGGTTTGGTCCAGATGCCCTACCCACGTGCGACTGGAGCCACGGAGAGGAGGGCGCCGTTCAGCCGACCAGAGGAAGACTACAGCCGCGGCGGGTACGAATACGAGGGAGCCCCTCGGTACTTCCCCAACGGAGGCGCCCCTCGCAGTTACCACGCCGAAGAGCAAAGGGGTTACCATGGCGAAAGCGTTCATTTCTCCGCCGAGCGCAGACCTGGCCCGCCGGCGAGGAGGGTGAGTGGTTTCTGACCTAATGTATATCTTTTTTTTTTATTGGTTGTGTTTTGTGTTTTGTTTTATTTAGTGGCTAGGGTGACACTACACTCTCCTATTATTATTAGAATGACTTTGGCCAAGCAGCACTGTTGGAAAATGCTGTATTACTAGGATACAATGTACATAGAGGTCATTCTCACTGCAGTAAAGCCAGAAGATGGGAAAACCTGGAGGAGGCATCCTCTCTAGGTAATGGTGATAGACTAGAACCAAACGGTATCCAAACTCTATAGTGGAGTGCTGTTCTGTGCCGCCCCCTAGTGTTCACTGTGCACCAATTCTAGTTGCAATCAGTGATTCAAATCTATGGGGATGAAGCACTGTCTTTTATGGAAACCTTATACTCCTACATGTGGAGACAGTGTTATTGGTTCTGTAATACAACACATTTGTAAGAGAGGGTATAGGGCAGCACTTAACAAGGCCGGGATGTGTATTATTGATCCGAAAAGATTAGATTTGCTATACGAGGAGAGTAATTGGAGGAAGACGAAATGTTATGCCCACCTCCTTTTGGACTTTGTGATGCAGTGTTTGTTTAGAGAAAATAAGCCGGAATAATAGTTTTGTAGTTTTTTTACCGTTTAATTCTGTTCTTTCTCCTTCTTACTAGGGCTTGGCAATAATTCAATATTGTCGTTAATCGTCTTTGAATGGATTTGTGTCATCATGATATTAAGATATTAACTTATTGTGATATCCAGTTTTAATAGTCTAAATGAATTACGATGAGGTGATATGCCATTAAAATGACCAAAATATGAGGTTTGAAACATTGGAGAGAAAGGAAAACTAGTTTTAGTCTGAGACCATACTTTAAATGTCCATATATTATGAGTGCTTTTTGTTTTTCAGGAGGAATATCCATACAGAGTACCCCGAGAAGACCCCCACCCTGCACGCACAGTGGAGTTTGGGTAAGACATTACAACTACAATTAAAAACTGTTGGACTAGCGATTAACCGATTTACCGGCTGAAGATAAACTAGTCACGGCCCTAGAGCAGAGGGCATGCAGCAGTTTTGTAGCGCGGCAATGCACCTCCGAACACAAGATTGAATGTAATTCTGTTCTTCTTTAATTTTATACAGTTTGTAAATTAATGCATATTGGAAACGGAAACCTTTTTGTTGTATTGAGTAAACTATTAAAATACATTGAAATATTATTATAAAAAATATTCACAGAGCAGTATATCTGACGTTATATCTAAAGTCTCAGCTTTGCCATGTATTTTGTTTCCATTGGCCATGTTGCTTACTCCTATGGAATATTACTATGGTGACGTGACTACTGATAGCAGGCCGTAAGCATTAGGCCTGCTAGCATTAGCCGTAAGCATACAAACCAAGTGAAGTGCACCTTTTGACTTATTTTTAAAACCTTAGTTTAGGTTGGCTTAAGACACAAATATTTGCGCTGGATCTGAATTAGTCCGCTTCTATCTTAAAAAAAAAAAAAAAGCCTGGTCTCTCAACACTGATCATTTCACAGGTCGACGACGTTAAATAAATGTCATCACCGCAACAGAACACATATGGTCTGTGCTAGGGAACCGGAGTTTGGTGTTCACTTCCTCCGGTCGAGCCCATAGGGAGTGAGGCGTTTGGCATAGGGAGTGGGGCGCAGTGACACGCCTCCGTTCTGCAATAACCTAGTGTGAAAGGTTTATTTGTACAGTACAGATCATAAATCACGGACGTCTGGTCCAACCTATATTGGCCTGCCTTATTCAGTCCCCCTCTGCAGCACTTCACTCAAGGCTACCTCAGAGCCACGCTGGTAGTGGCTGAAGGATGAATTATACTTCCATTAGCCGCCGTAGGGACCTCGCGGGTCTTTGCATCGCAGGCCTAGATCACATGGTCCAAAAATGCCTGCTCAGTTCCCGGAAGAGTAATTGAGGAGGTTTTAAAATGTACATGTTAATTTGCACAACACTTTATCTTCTAATAAATATAAAATCAGCAGATGTCACTGAATTTGTTTTTTTTTGCGACTTTTGGCACACTACGGTCAGAATCACGCAGAACCATGAATGCAAGCACTGATGACTTTGTGCAACGGTGACTTTCCGGTGCAGAACTGACCACAGACCACCGCCAACAGCTTCTGGCCAGGGCAAGGCACCATGCGTTAGGTCAAGCATTCAGCTGAATGTTGATGCCTTTCCCGACTGATTGCAGTGTATATTTATTACACCCACTGTGGTCGGGGCAGCTAGAGTGCTATTTTTATTTGTATAGCCCTTAATCACAGTTACAGTCTCAAAGGGCTTTACAGGACATATATTTATGACACCGGGGGCAAGGGTTAACGCCCTTAATTATCAAGGAAGAAATCTTGAGAAGGAACTCAGAGGGGGGGTCCCTTTTTCCAGGGATGGTTAATAGCTGTCATAATGGACATGCATAGTAAAATTAGCAGACATTTTAAGTACAAAACATTTTGAAAAATGAGTATTTTCCTTGGTGATGGGGTGCTGGCTGGTGATCAAGGTGGTAGCTGTCAGGTAGTGTGGCCAGGCATCCAGTCATGGGTCCAACATCACACTAGATGGGGCAAGGTGGACCCGTCGACGCGCACACACACACACACACACACACACACACACACACACACACACACACACACACACACACACACACACACACACACACACACACACACACACACACACACACACACACACACACACACAGTCATTGAAATGTAAAAAGAAAAAGTAATTACAGAATGTTTAAAACCTATATTATACTTGGACTGATTTTGTCATTGTTGCCTGTATTGATGTTGGGTCCTTGACGAAGCGCAGGAACGGAAACAGTCGTGTCCACATTCCTGGACCATTATCTAGAAGCTGGACCGGTTCCACCTTGCGTGTTTACACCATATGCATGTGCCGAGTCCAAGCCATATTAGGCTTGTTACTCACCCCCACCCCCTCTTATCTTAACCCTGCTCTGTGTAACGTTTCCACTGCCGCTATCGCCTTTTTGTTCCAAATACCAAGTGAAGTTAAATATCATAATATTGTGTTTTTAAAGAAATTAAACCTGTCCACCCATGGCTCAAATCAACCAAAGGATGTTTTTATTTCCTAAATTGTTTAGCCTATGTATGTAGAGCCATGGTGGGATGTGAACTTCAACAACGCCAGGGAGTGTTATGTTTAGAGTGGAGAGCAAGTGAAACACTGCTTTTTAAATAACCAAGCGGTCAATGGGTTTTATCATTATTCTACATGATTCAAATGTGTTTGAACAAGAGACAGCTGCGGTGAAAAAGCTTCATGGTGCAGCTTTAGCTTATGATCTCTTCATAAGGATGTATCGTCATCTTGTCTGCATGCACATTCAGCAGTTACTCAGTAGGGAAACGATTGCCACCGGAGGCGGGATAGTGTCGTGGTTAGGATGTTGGACTCCCAGCCGAAAGGTTCTGTGTTTGAACCCCAATGCCCCCAGGGCATCTTTGAGCAAGACACCCTAACCCCTAGCTGCTCATGAATCTGTATCCTAACAAAAAAAGTAAATTGGATAAACGGACAGAATTACATTTTAAAAATATTTTTTCTTGGATAAAAACTGTCTGCTGAATGACTAAATGGTGAACGGTAAATAATAATTTATTTGGAGTCTGGCCTCTCGCAATGATCCAACACATGCAACCATGGTTCTCTGAAGCTCTTTCCCTTAAATAGGCACATCGCCGAGTAGAATATAAATACACATGTGTGTGATATGGATGTTATTGTTTTAGGCCTGCCAGCATGCGTGCACCACCCCCCCATGCCGTGCGAAGCCAGGGCATGTATCCAGCCCCCAGGACCCTCCCAGAGAGTGGAGACGACTCACTCATGCAGGCCATCCTCAGCCTGGATAGAAGGTGGGTTGGCTGGGGTGCGGGGAAACTGTTTGCATTAAAATCTGAGCTAGCCTAGGGACCCAGGTTCAATTTCCGTCCTGCGGGTCCTGTGCTACTACGTGTCATTCCCTCTTTGGTGGATATGCCTACCTGCTCCATAATAACATGTATATAAATTCAGTGTTAGTCGCTTTGGGTTAAAAATAATTTGGTACATAGAATCTAAATTGATAAAAATCTCTTTGTCTGAATAGTGTTTTGATCCACTCTATCTGTCTCTTGTCTGTCTGTGTCTCTCTTTCTCTCTCTCTCTGTCTCCGTCTCTGTCTCTGTCGCTCTCTCTGTAGTGAAGACAGGGAGGCCTACAGGAGGAAGGCAGTCCCCTTCCCACCCATTCGTGAGCGTTCCCCGATACGCCGCACAGACGTGCCCCCCCGCTCCCCTCACAGCCGCTCTGGATCCAGCGTTAGCAGCAGGAGCTACTCTCCGGACCGGGCCAAGGCCCTGCCCTTCACCCCCCAGCAGGGCAAAGGTAAGCTGGTCCGACCCCCTCCCATGATGCAGTGGGGGGTTTTCTATGTGTGAAGTTGTCTTTGGAGTAACGTGTAAGTGCATTCTAGTTAACATATTCTGTTGGCAGAAATTAATATTCTTATTTCTGTCAATTTAAAATGTACTATTTTTATGTTTTATATTTAATGTATATTAAATGTATTCTTTATTTAGTAAGTATATTTTATTAAGTATTGTGGAAAGAAGCAGTTCATAGCAGTTATACAGTATTGTTTATCTCAACTGATGAACCGACCAGGAGTGCATTTGAAATATTTTTGTTAATAATTCCCTTGATTGAGTCTATCAATGTCTGGCTTTGCAGCTGTGGATGCCCCTGAGGGACATGCCGTTGATCACCTCTGGGGGGCGCACTTTCCCCTCCACAGTGGGCATGATGGTTTAGGTCTGTACTGTACACTGTCTTTTTCTCTTCCATGCAATTCCTCCTTTTAGTTCATTGTAACAATAAATAATGGAAGGAATTTGCATGTCTTGATTTATTCAAAATGTCTACAATGAGAGCACACTATATTATATTTGAGATTTTCTTTTTTAAATCTTTGCTCAGTAGTCAATAAAACAAACTAATCAATGAATATAATTTCCAGGCTCTTCAAACATGCTGGGTATTAAATTCCACCTCTTACCATTCACCACTAGATTCTACACTTTAAGGAAGCATGTATACAATTTGGTAATTTCCAAAACGACTATAAATAATATGACTACATATTTTGTCATGTCTTTAGTTGTAAAGGCATAGCCGCATATCACTGCCAAGCAGTCATTAAATTGTAATATTTTTCTTGATGGTGATAATTTTCAGTTGTGAGTGCTGGAGTCGTAGTCCACGGCTCACTCCCAACAAATGGTATGTTACACACCAACGCCGTAATATGAAAATCGTCTAGGTCTGGAATAGTATCAGGGAATTTTTGGAGCCGGGAGAAATGCATCAAAGCTCTGTAATTTACTGTCTGGATCGCTTTCCATCAAGCAGAGTGAAAACCAGAGTGGTGTGTCATGCTGTGGTACATACTTATTTTCCTCCCTAGTTGTAATCCGTCTGAACTACTCCACTGTGGCTTTTAACTGGACATAATGGCTTCCATCGATCTGTTTCTGTTTCATTCCTATCTTCCTCTTTACTCATCTTTTGTTGTCGCCAGTATTCCTAGTGAGTTATGTCTGGGTGACTCAGCAGAAAAAGATTACAAAAAACTTCAGTTATTGGTTATTTTAACCAAGTAACATTTAAGTAAGTCAAGGAACATTTTTTGTATTTTAAGATAAATTAAATCATTTCGGTTTTATGGCTCATTGTTAAGCAAATCACAGTTTAAGTAATGGCAGTTGGGCTGTAAAATGTCAAAAAGTACTCAGCGTAGCGGTGCCTCTATCCTGTGTCTAAACTCTGTAACTAGTAACTAGACCCCACCCAAGCATCCAAGTTTTCACATTATTTAATTAAGGTCTGCCCAGTGTCACCTGTTATTTAACTAGACTGATAATAAGGCAGCAGCATGGCTTAGTGTCTAGGGGGTTCGACTCCCAGACTAAAAGAACTGGGTTCAAGTCGATCCCTAATGTCCTCAAACTACTTGTAGGCATCCTTGTGCTAGATGCCCTAACCCCTACCTACTCCGTCATGACTTATCTAAATTCACTGACATCATGGTCAAAATGGCCGACAATCAGATGCTTGAGTGTTCCCTTTCACAAAACAAAACAAATCCACTATTAACAATTTTCATATATCCAGAGATTGTTGAAGTAGAAAACCAACCCCAACAGGTCAAGCACGATTGAAAACAAATGCACGTGCAGGAATTGCGTCAGGACCACAGCAGGCTCAGCTTCAGCTATGATTTACGCTTTTGACTGCTGTGGTTTTGGTCTCCCAAACCAGAGGCTAGACGAGAAGCTGTGCTCCAAAACAAGATTCTCAGTTAGGCACGGTTTGAGAGCGGGGATCGCCGTGGACAGGTTAAAGACCTACCGCCGGTTCCCAGATGGTAATTTTGTGGCTTTGGCCTGGTAAACTTCACAACACCACTAACCATTTCTTGCGGGGTCGGCTTCTGAAGTTCCTGCTACTTTTATGTGGCCGGTCACACACTGGAAACGTCCCGACGAGCTTTGACATGTATCTGCCGTTGTGGCTGACAGATTCCTGTTGTGGCTAGCAGTTGAAGAGGTCACAGTTTATTTTCACACAGTGGCACACTGGGTTTAGTTGCATTATAGGCTATTGTGCTGATGAGTTAATAGTTAATATCAGATGGTTATATCAAGGTTTTAAACAACTAATTATGAATATGGTAGGGTGGAAAATAAATGGAGAAAGAGAAAGCCTTGCTAACGTCATCGGCACTCTACGTCTGTGCCTTCCCCCCCCTCCCTGTATAGCACTTTGTTAGGCCTCATAAAGATGCCACCAACGGTGTGTGTGTGTGTGTGTGTGTGTGTGTGTGTGTGTGTGTGTGTGTGTGTGTGTGTGTGTGTGTGTGTGTGTGTGTGTGTGTGTGTGTGTGTGTGTGTGTGTGTGTGTGTGTGTGTGTGTGTAAGGGGAGTAAATGAGTGCGTATAAGGTGTCTGATGGATATTCCTGAAGTCCCCACAGTGGGACGTTGTTATTTTTCTCCTCGCCTAGAAAACTACCCAGAATTCTCGCCTTCAGTCACAGACACGGCCGATTGGCCACGGAGGGGAACCTTGGGTGGCACAACCGGCTTTTCGGAAAACCTTTCAAATCGCCGGTAGTACAGCGAGGAAAAAAAGAGTCGAGGAAGACGGTGTGTAACAGCAGACTGGCTGAGAATGAGAATGAGCCGGACGAAATCATGGTCGTTAAGTGGAAATGTGCCGCGGTCATCATTGAATGAGCAGTGGTGCGCTGCGTTTCAGCGTTAATCCCCCCCTGGGTGAATGGCAAACTGTCCGTTGGAGTCTGAAGCTTGATTGCCAACCATCTGTTTGTAGAATGTTCCAGATGTGCCTGCTCAGGTACATGTCCGGATGCTGACACTGCATCGGCACTCTTTACAACCGCATGCACAGTACACACACACACACACACACACACTTCCCCCCCCCCCACCCACCCCATCCCTCGAGGCAGGATAGTGTAGTGGCTAGGGTGTAGGTACCATGTTCAGCCTTGCGCAAGATGCCTAACCCCTACCGATCTCCTCCTCCTTCACGACATTTATCTGAATTCATGTCATTTTAGATGATGGCATCTGTTATACGACCAAATAGTAAATGGTAATCCATCATTGACTTGGGTCTCACTGCTGTGTCTGTACTCCCTCTCTCTTGTTCTCAGACAAAGTCCCAGGCCTGTCCAGAGATGTCTCTCCGCAGAGCACACCATCCGTCAAGGTGAGGTCATGGAAAACCCCTGAATAATTACTTGTACATGCATACATAGTACTCCATGTACATTACGCATTTGCATAAGAAATACGAGCAATATAAAAACTACTTTTTTCAGTCGATGGGAATTGTACTTTTCATGTAGTTTGTATGTGGGCTCTGTGTGAATACCCACTCAAGAAAACTGTAAACACATTTTTCCATTCCTCACGAACTGTCAGATTCAAGGGAAAAAACATAAAATGCAACCGACTTGACTCTCCATCATAAGGCTTCTATAAAGACCTCACATGCACCACTTTAAGAAAGCTACTCTCTACAAGGCCCTTACCCACCAGCACCCCCCTCCCAAAAAAAAAAAAAATATACCCTGGTTATACAAGAAATGTTTATTTAATTTATAGCATGGGCTAGACCTCTATATAACTGTCCAAGGGGGTAGGGCGTGCATCTGGAAGCCCTTAAGTATCATCCCCCCCCCTTTCTCATACCTCTCCTGAAATGTTTGGTCCCATTTGAAGTATGTTAATGGCTTTTAAAGTGGCCCTCACGCGGAGCATGGAAGAGGGGAACCCATAGCATAGGCCCTTGTTTACCTGGGGTGTAAGCACACTTCTATCACCCTGAGTTGTTGCAGATTTTTTTGGGGAAAAAAACATATTCTTGTCTTTTCTCTTCAAACGCGTTGAGTCTCAACGGCGGTGCGTCCATTTTGGGTCATCTTACACGGCTAGGAAAGTGTCACTTCGTCGACCTGTCCTCAAAATCTGGGTCAGGCGGTGAAATTGGTAGCAGGATGGCAGGCAGTACTCTGGGCGTGTGGTCATGGGGAGCGCCAGGGCGGTGGGGTGGGGGGGTGGGGGTGTAGACGGAGGAGCCTGATAAGGGGCCACCCAGACTCCATCCAGGGGAGGAGGTGGTTCCACTTATTAACTTCTCGTCATTTTATCACAAGATCTTCACCGCACTTCGCCAAGAGGGCCTCCATGTCGGTTGGGGTGTTTAACAGGCAACACTTGTTGTTCTAGTTTCTGGGCTTAAAGACACACGGGTAGGATGTCTTGAATGCGGGACAAATGTAGTGGTAGCCGACCGGTCTAGGAGTCGAGGGAGTCCGTCGCGGTGCGGGGGAGAGGGGGTCGCAGGTTGCCTCTGACAACGCAAATCTGTCAGAAGAGCCGTCAATGGCAGCTTAACCTGCGAGACGCCGAATTGTTTTTTCACCATTACATCTCACACCATACAATGTCATCAGCTAAATGTCTGAAGGGCTTCAGTCGCTACTAGCACAGTTGAAGCCTTTGACCTCATGTTGGGAAATTCCCCTCAGGGTAATTGACTAGAGCTGATTTATTTGCCACAAACTTCCCTAATTTCAGGTTTGTATAATTCCATTCCCCACATATCCTGAAACAATGTGAAAGTTGCTGACATAGTTTAAATCTATGTTGTAAACTTTAAATATCGCAGTATACATTATGTACAGACATTTGTTCTCTATTTGGGGCATCCAGCCGTCTTCTTGAACAAACCCGCTTTACATGCAAGAATGCAAACAAACAAAATGGACTACCACACACACACTCCAACGCAGCTTCTTTGTCCCATCTGAGTGTGCACTTTCACAAACAACCCCACCCCCTCCCAACAACTGCTGTGATGAAAGTTTTTTGCTCCAGTGAATCCAGCCACCACCCTTACATAGGCATGTGCACACACACACACACACACACACACACACACACACACACACACACACACACACACACACACACACACACACATATACACACACACACACACACTACTACTACTACCGTGTTTGATCTAGCCTTGTGGTGCCACATTGTTGCTCTCTGCTCTTGGGGGCACAAACCCATAACCTCGGGTGAGATGAAAGTCCCATGCCGTGCCCCCAGTAAAAGCTGTACTAATGGCCCCGGCCACTACCCTGTCCTCCCCCTTCCCTCCCCCTGCCTCCCTGCTGGGGAAACTCAACAAACATGGCTGGCTCTCTGGAGCCAATCCAGTTTTCGACCCAAACGAGAGGATAGGTAGCGGGGATGGTGGGGGTGGGGGGGTAGCATTTTAAGGCTGTGCCCGGGAGAACAGGAACAGGGTGGTCTAGTGGTTAAAGAGAATTGCCCCCCCCCCCGCCCCAAACCTCGCCTCAAGAAAGGGTTTAATTCCCCGCAACATGCCGCATGTCACTCAACCGATACACGCATGGGGTTAGCAAGACACTTTTACCACAAAGTCCCCCTCACTCACTGCATAGGAAGTGCTGCTAATTGATTTAGCTGGAGGTACATAAGTGTTCCCGTCAAGAAGGCTTTAGCCACAGTTTGTTTTCTTCTTTCTTATGCTATTGCTCCTGGGGTTTTAGGACCCGGTTGTTGATTTTGTTCGTATTTTAAACGTTGAAAGACATTGAGTGGTTGGGGTTTAAACTTGGTTTAACATGTCTGTTTAAAATGAAATATGTGTATATACTAGCAAGAATAGTCAATGGACACATCTCATCCGGATAGCCATGCTAGTTTTAATGAACAAAACTAAATAAAACAAATGATTATTGAAAAAGAGAAAACATAATGGGTTAATAACTAACTTAAATTACTAAAAGTAATTCATGGAAGCATAACAATCACCTAGATATACACAAACTATTCATCATTTTGAGTTTATGCTTTTAAGACAGATATGACAAATGCCCCATGACTGGAAGACTTGACATTCACACATAATCTGTGAATACTGAGTAGAACTGTATATATGACCCATGTATATATGTAATGTACATGCACCCTAAGACACTCACTGACCAGGAGAATCGATGTCTTCGATGTCTTCCTATTACAGCCTCAGGGGGATGGGGATGGGGAAAGCACAATAAATAATTGGGATGATCCTTTCTTACATGGAGCTGTATTTATTTATCTTGATCCTCGGACCACGCTTGGGCCCGAGTGACCTCGTCTCCCGTCTCCATCTCAGCCCTCGAGAGCAGAGATGCATCCTGACATGGTCCGTTCCCTCACCCACTGTGCATATAGAGCCAGGCTCTTTAATCATGGTTTGCCAGCACTGTTCCTATAGCCCCCATCTCACCATTGCCCTCTTTCTTCCTAGCCTTCCCTAGCGCCCTCTCCTTCTTCATAGCCCTCTATGCTTGCGGGGCTGGGTCGTTTTGCAGAAAAGTGAGCAGGAGAAAACTGAGCGGCAAGTTGGCCTCATTTTCTCCTCGCTCTTTCTGTAGTCATCTCCCTGTGATTCTCCCTTTCAAGAGACTCTTTTCCACATTGTTAGTCTGTTTGCTATAGACTCATTAAGATACCCTATGCTTTTTCAACTGAAAGCCTGTGCATGTAAATAGCTATCTTATGTATCGAAATGGAAAAAATGTACTCAAGCATAGTCAAAGCAATTTTATGTCAATATTTTTGTTTGAAATATATGATTTGACTTTTGTGTTAATATGCAAGCAAAGGGTTGTTGGAGATGCCAGCTGGCTCTCTTGCAGTGCTTGGCACTAACATCTTATAACATTGCTGAGCTGCTTTTTTTGTTCCCGCCGAGTATCCAAAGAGCGTCGGCTTTGGCCTTGTGTTGTGACGCGCGGCTTTCTCTTTCCCACTCTCTCCCACCCCTAGGAGGACGTGCATCCAGTGGAGGCCGAGAGAGAGGAGCCGGTGGTGGCACCCATCCCACCAGTGGAGGAAAGCCACAAGACCGCCGCAGACGACTTCCAGGAGCGGCGAGCCCACGCCATCGCTGCCAAAGCGCGAGACATCGAGAAGGTGCCTCATCAATCCTATTTTCAGCCTTGGAATTGTATTCATTTTCCAATATGAGTCTTTGACTGGGACTCCAAGGGACTCCCAGTACTCTTAACACATAGGTACTGCCTGAGAGCCTGAGATGTATTTATACTCGTAGAGGTACTACCTGAGAGCCTGAGATGTATTTATACTCGTAGAGGTACTACCTGAGAGCCTGAGATGTATTTATACTTGTAGAGGTACTACCTGAGAGCCTGAGATGTATTTATACTTGTAGAGGTACTACCTGAGAGCCTGAGATGTATTTATACTCATATAGGTACTACCTGAGAAACTGGGATGTATTTATACTCATATAGGTACTACCTGAGAGCCTGAGATGTATTTATACTCATATAGGTACTACCTGAGAGACTGAAATGTTTTAATGCTCATATAGGTACTACCTGAGAGCCTGAGATGTATTTATACTCGTATAGGTACTACCTGATAGTAGGGCTGGGCGATATGGCCTAAAAAGTAATTCTTCCAAAAAAATGGAATGTACGTAATCAAAACACATTTTAGTGGAACATATACCACTTAATTCACAAACTTGTCTTTCTTCACTTTCTGCAAAATATTAATGCACAAAGGACACACACACACACACGGCATGTATACCATTATGATTAGATAGATATATAGATAGATAGATAATAGATAGATAGATGGATAGATCCCAGGGGAATTTCAAGACTTATTTATACATTTTGTGAAAATATTGGCTTGATATGATGCATTAATTAGAATGTTCACACCTCTTCCAACTCCTTTGCAACCCGTTGTCGTGGCTATTATATAGCTGAGGCAAGTAGCACATACCTGGGGTCGAAAACTTTAATCCCTGGCTTTTCCACCGTATATATCGGCACCATATCCTTTGCTATATACATAGCGACCGCGTCTGTAATGGCTTTCCAGCAGGCCGAATTCTTTTCATATGGTTACAGTTTGAACATGTTTGTAATGTTTGTAAATGTAATATGGTCGCTTGTTTTGTGCTTGTGGCGCCGCGGTCTTCTTCATTCCGCTGGGCGCCACATGTCTCCCCTCGGCAGGACGCCTCTGTTTGAGGTGCTGCAGTAAGTTTGTCGTACTTTGCTAGCAACAGACTTTAAACATACTTTGGAACGAGTTCTTCTCCGCTCTCCGCCATTTTGTTTGTGTATCACTATGACAATGCACGCTGTGCGGGGGGGGGCAGAGCCCATTCCGAACTATGGGAGCCCAGAGGGAAGCGTTGGCGGATGTTGAAGAGAAAACCGATTTTCATTCAAACAAGTCGGCGTAAACTACACACTCGAGTTAATCAATCAAATCGATTTTTCGCCCAGCCCTACCTGAGAGACAGAGTTATTTATACTAGTATATGTACTACCTGAGAGCTTGACATGCGTTATACTCGTATAGGTACTATCTAAGAGCCTGAGATGTACTTGTACTCCTATAGGTACTATCTGTGAACCTGATTGAAGTATTGATGCGCTATTGGAACTGAAACCTAGTGAGTGATTTTTGCTTTGAGGTGTGGAAAAATCAAATATCAAAAAAAGTGCCAACCGATACCTAGCCCTAGTAACGGCATAGTGAGTAGCCTTTTTGCGATCTCACAAACTCCTACATTTCTTTTTTTAGCACTCCTCAGCACATATTCCTGGCGTGCTCTGCCATACGTCTCGGGTGCTCGGGTTGTCTGACTCACACACGGATTACAGTGCCTGGCAGACATTTGTAAAACAACCACTCATTAATACCTTCCCTCCCGTGGCAGAGAAAAGCGTTACGGTCATCATCTGAACGAGTAGGTACATAAAAGATGTTTTTGCCCTGAAGAATTTTTGTACATTTTTATTTTTTATACCTTACGCCAATTTAGGATGGGAAAGTTTATAAGCTACAGGCCCAATGATTACCAACATATGCATGCTGACTCTTGTTGTTTTACTGGAAAGGCCCCTATAGGTACCTACAAAACACACACACACACACACACACACACACACAGCTTCACTCCCGCCTTTGGAAATACCCACACGGAGAGACAAATTATGCTTGGAACATGATTACATATTACTCAAGACAAGATGAGGATCAGTCTGTCTTTCATATCTAATGCATCTGCAGGAATGTATTTGATGGATTTCTATACATGGCTATCAGTAAACACACGCAGCAGGCAAGCAGATGTAACCACACACACACATGGTGAAACCCATAAACGCATTAATGGAGCCATTTGGCAAACATTTTCTATCTTGTTAATGAGAGCTTGGTGTGCTCTAGTGTAAAACATTTCTGGTTAAGGATTCCCACAGTCTTTCACCTCCGCTCCTAATGAAGGGCATTCCTGCACCGCCGAGCCCTGCTGCTTTAATGCACCCGGTGAACCCAGCTCTGCCCCACGGCCTATACAGGGCCCTCACGCAAAGCTGCGCCACAGGGCCCTCAAGAAGACCCCCGCACACACAGCACACACAGGGCCCTCACGCGGAGCTACGCCACAGGGCCCTCACGTGGAGCTGCACCACAGAGCCTAACAAGCAGCGCCTAGGAGCCTGTTTAACCTATTAGAACATGCTACCCCGCTGACACTGCAGCCCGCTGTTTCCTCACTCCTACCTCATCCATATAGACCCTCTCCTCTCCTTTACTGTCCCAACCCACCCCCCCTGTGTGGACTTGATTACGTGGGACAATTTGACCTTTTTTTTGTTTTTTTTACGAGAGCATTGGGTTCTACCCTTGTAAACAGTGCACAGCATGTGAAGGAGGCATCCCGTCACTGCAAGGAGTTTACAATCACGGCTGTTTTTCTGTATCGACATCATCAGGGGTATGAGTAGAGAGTTCCTCATACGGGAACACTTGTGAGTTCTGCCCTGGTTGTTGGATGCGGTCCTCTGTTCTCTCCGAGGATATGAAGGATTAGTGGAATGGGGCTTGCTTACAAGAGGATTACCTCTCCTGTAATGGAACCAAGTGTCTGTGAAAGTAGGGTTCCAGGAAAAGTGCATTGTAATGCAAGGAGGTTTTCAAATATATCCCCCACTTCTTTTTTTTCTCCTTTTAACTTTTCTTTCCTTGTTTTCTGAGCATGTTGCCTACCTCATGATGCACCATGGCTTTTCCTCATGAAAGACTCAATTGTTTAGCCTTCTTTCCCTACCTTGACCCTCCCACAATGTGTATCTAAGTAACTCAGTCAGCCTTTTCCATCAATACCACCTGGCCAAAGTAGCTCTTACAGGCAGTATTTGGCACTCACAGTATTTGGTTCGATTGTTTGTATTTGTTTTCTAACATGCATTACGAAGCAACACAATAACATGCATTACATGTCCGAAAAATGGTATTCCTTCTCGTGCCGGACACACCCCAGCTACCAGCTGTAGGACTGGTTCTGTCGTGGTTGTCACTAGTCTTTAGTCGCTTGGATTGTGTCTGACACATATTTTAGCTTTCGGTGCCTCAATCTGGTCTAGCCATCTATTCTATACACACACGCATACAATAATGCACAGAGTTCAACGTGGGCCTCATTTGGAAAAAAAACAAGGCTGCCACTCCCATCGAACACAAACTAAACGTTTCATCGTACACAACATGTTGAACCCAACAAGTCTTTGCATCGCTACATCGGTGTGTTTACGTAGCTAAGTGAAACAGGGTCTGCTGAAACTCAACCCCATCTCTTCTCTCTTGCCATCACAGCGTTGACTTTGGCTGCCGTTTGGCCTGAGCGACGGGACACCAAGAGGCACTGAAGGATATTAAGTTCTATGCGCTATAGTCGGCTCTTTTATGGCCCGTGATACAAATGGGGATTTTTTTTACCGCCGCGGCCGTCGGGCCATGTGTAAATATTGTTGTTGTCATGGACACGGCCAACGCGATTTCTCAAGGTTATTAGGAGTAGAAATGAAGCAAGCTTGATTTAAGCTCACTGATGTCTCTAGCAGGTTCCAATGCTGGCGGGGTTAAATCGTTTTTTTCCCCTCTTCCTGAGACCTGTTGGCCAGACTGTCAGAGATACTTTCACCTTCCACTCATAACATAGAGATTCCCATGCAGGTCTAGAAATAACACGACAAAGAACTGGGGGAAAACGTGTCAAATTAGTTTAAAATTGACTGATTACCTGACAGATTTTCCCTTCATCGTTCTCTTTGGCAATCAAATGGAATTGGTGCATTTCATGCAGACCTAAATCTGCTTATTTGATAAATTGGTGAATCTTAAGTGAATACATGTAAACGTGGCAAAATTGTCTTTCAACACATGGATATTGAAGCAGTATCTCACCAAATTATCATTATCCACCATCAAGTACATGCAAAAAGGGACCACAATTGCATGACCCTATATTTAGTTCATTTTTTACATACAATTGCATATAATTATCTATTTTTGTATAAGTGACCTGATGAAGGCTCCCTATAACCAATAAGGAAGGGACCCCCACCCAGGAGTCGTTTTGCTTCCTTCCTGATTGGATAACAAGGGAGGGGTTTCAGGAAATGTGTTTGAATACAGGAAGTACTACTTCAGCACATTGTTATCTAGGAACTACTTTCCATCTGACTTTTTTTGTTTAGAGAGGTGTGATTGGCTACTTCCTCAAAAACGATCGTCAAAAATGAGCTTGCAGCAATCAACTGAGGGCTACTCAAATAGGGTTTAGCCACAAATTGTTTTCTTCTGGGGTTTTAGGACATCAACAGAAAGCTACTCCAATAGAGCGTTTGGAATTAAATCATTCAAATGGGCACATCAATAAATTCAGGTCTCCCAAAAGATGTGAAAATGGATGGCTCTAACCAAGACATGAAGGTTGTGTAACATCTTGTAACATAAGTTTGGCAATTTAATATTTCAAAGGGATGTGCCTGTACTTCAGCGATACAGAAAGAATGAGACTGCAAGTCAAGTTTCCCCTCTGGAATACTTCCTGTCACTGTTTGTACCATTATAGTCTTGTCTGTGTTTTTTTTTCTTTGTTTCCTCCACTAAGGTTAACGTATTGTACAATTGCACCGGATAGAGAAAAGGAAAACAATCTCTTGTCAGTGTGCAAATGTCCACAAGGCACATGTGTGTCAAGCAATTTGCTAACATTATTGACTCCCAGAAAACAAATTCTTATTCTTCGTAAATGACTTAACCAGAAAGTGAAAATATAGATTCTAAAACTTTTGTAACCTTATTTTTGTAGATCCATTCAATATAAAAATGGAAGCAGAGGTTTTATAATGATGCAGGCTTACATGAAACATTCTCCCCATCATTCAGCTTTAAAATACATTTTCCTCTATACAGATGGTCTCTTGTAGAGCTAACGATCCATCTATAAATAAGCTCAAGAGCGAGTACCCCCCCACACACTCTCCTCGAAGCACAGTAGTCACCATTAATATCCGGTGGAATATCCAAAGTCCCCACAAATATCAATTGTGTGCAAATGCATGTGGGTTCTCATGAGGCATTTAGCCGATCGCACACATTTCCGTTGTTGTAACTGAATGGGGACTCTGCCTTGGCCCTGCAGCCCTTTGCCATCCCACTCCCTAACGAAGCCCTCTTCTTTCCTCTGTGGGCGCAATACGCGACTTAATCAGCAGAAATAACAGGGAGATGCATCGCTTCTGATCACTCAAGAGATGGGAAACCAGGATGGAAAGATTGGAGAAAAAATAGAAGAGAGAAAGCACAGAACATTATGAGAATGAAATGGGGAATCACAAGGAAGAGAGCTGCAGACCAAAGGGCGAGACAGTTGTCAGCGTCATGAAGAGACTGCAAAACCACAAGAAATAAGAGAACATGGAAGTGAGGCCCGAGGCTTGTCAATTAGCCGGCGCTGAGCAGACAGAAATGAGAAAGTTTAGTGTTTTCTGAAGGAAAATGGAGCAATTGTGCTGTGCAATCAAGGGCCATTTGAGTGAAATAATTAAAATGTTCTGTAATTTGATTTTTGTTTGTTTGTTTCTAAGACAAGGACCCACAGCTTCTTTCTAGGTTTAAAATATTTCGTCTTATTTCGCTGTGATTTTGTTATGTCGTTTTAAGCGTTGAAAGCAGTGTTGACTTGTACCTAGTAAATGTCCAATGGTCCACGAGGCAGCTTTGCTTCAGCAGATGCTGGTTGTGTCCTTCGGTAAACCAGTTTTTCCAGATCAGATTATATCCCACATAATATTCCTCTATTGTGTCCTTTCATATTTTTAATCCTATTTTTTGTCATTTAGAGTTACAAGTTTCATTTAGAGTTTTACAAGAAAGTGTAGTGTAAAAAAAAAACGTGTGTATGTATATATGTGTGTGTGTGTATATACACTCACCGGCCACTTTATTAGGTACACCTTGCTAGTACCGGGTTGGACCCCCTTTTGCCTTCAGAACTGCCTTAATCCTTCGTGGCACAGATTCAACAAGGTACTGGAAACATTCCTCAGAGAGTTTGGTCCATATTGACATGATAGCATCACGCAGTTGCTGCAGATTTGTCGGCTGCACATCCATGATGCGAATCTCCCGTTCCACCACATCCCAAAGGTGCTCTATTGGATTGAGATCTGGTGACTGTGGAGGCCATTTGAGTACAGTGAACTCATTGTCATGTTCAAGAAACCAGTCTGAGATGATTTGCGCTTTATGACATGGCGCGTTATCCTGCTGGAAGTAGCCATCAGAAGATGGGTACACTGTGGTCATAAAGGGATGGACATGGTCAGCAACAATACTCAGGTAGTCTGTGGCTTTGACACGATGCTCAATTGGTACTAATAAGCCCAAAGTGTGCCAGGAAAATATCCCCCACACCATTACACCACCACCACCAGCCTGAACCGTTGATACAAGGCAGGATGGATCCATGCTTTCATGTTGTTGACGCCAAATTCTGACCCTACCATCCGAATGTCGCAGCAGAAATCGAGACTCATCAGACCAGGCAACGTTTTTCCAATCTTCGATTGTCCAATTTTGGTGAGCCTGTGCAAATTGTAGCCTCAGTTTCCTGTTCTTAGCTGACAGGAGTGGCACCCGGTGTGGTCTTCTGCTGCTGTAGCCCATCCGCCTCAAGGTTCGACGTGTTGTGCGTTCAGAGATGCTCTTGTGCATACCTCTGTTGTAACGAGTGGTTATTTGAGTTACAGTTGCCTTTCTATCAGCTCGAACCAGTCTGGCCATTCTCCTCTGACCTCTAGCATCAACAAGGCATTTGCGCCCACAGAACTGCCGCTCACTGGATATTTTCTCTTTTTCGGACCATTCTCTGTAAACCCTAGAGATGGTTGTGCGTGAAAATCCCAGTAGATCAGCAGTCTCTGAAATACTCAGACCAGCCCGTCTGGCACCAACAACCATGCCACGTTCAAAGTCACTTAAATCACCTTTCTTCCCCATTCTGATGCTCGGTTTGAACTGCAGCAGATCGTCCTGACCATGTCTACATGCCTAAATGCATTGAGTTGCTGCCATGTGATTGGCTGATTAGAAATTTGCGTTAACGAGCAGTTGGACAGGTGTACCTAATAAAGTGGCCGGTGAGTGTATGTGTGTGTGTATATATATATTAGTGGTGGGCATAGATTAATTTCTTTAATCTAGATTAATCTAACTGTAATATTGGAATTAATCTAGATTAATCTAGATTAAAATGACTCATTTGAATTCTGTCAAAGGCATTCATAATGTGTGTGCTACCTAAATAATGACTAAAAATAAGTCTGCGCGATTGTTGACTGGGGGGGGAGGTGCGCGATTGTTGACCGGAGGGGGAGAGGTGCGCGATTGTTGACGGGGGGGGGGGGGGGGGGGGGGGGGGGGTCAGTAATGACATCGCGAATACGGACGTTTCATCATCTTTATTTAAATATATATTTTTTAAGAGGCCCCTGATTGGCCGAGGCCCCGGGCTGAAGCCCAGGTAAGCCCGTGCATTAAGGCGCCACTGCCCAGATCTACGACCGACGGGGGGGGGGGGGTCGCCGGGCAGAGGACGCAGCCGTTCCGCAGCGCAGCCATTCCGCGGCGCTTACCTTCCTTGGTAAAAATCCGGTATAGACCCAGCTCCCAACCCAACTTTGAGAATAGATTAACGGCGATCATTTTTTTTATTGCGCGATAAGAGTCTCGCGTTATCGCAGCGTGTTAACGCCGATAACGGCCCACCACTAATATATATATACACACACACATACACACACAATATGTTGCATTGTCTATTGTGTGGGAATTCTTCTTTAATCACTGGCTGCAAGTTTTATTGATTGACTTTCAAAATGGAAACGGCAATAGAAATGGCAATCTTTATTTTGCTTATACTCTCCCCCAGTACTAGAAAGTCCTCATGACAAATGCACTATAAACCCTGCGCTTTCTCATCTGTACTTGTTTGCATCTTCTGGAGAGAGAAAAAAATCACTTTTAAACTACAAAAAATGGCCAAGAACTTCAACTTCTTTTGCCGTCTTCTTGTGAGTTGGATACGTACGTGAGCCCACAGTGGGCTCTCGCACGCTTTTTTTTTATGAGACGTTGGTGACTGTGTGTGAAATGGCAGCTCCCAACCAAAATGTCAGCACCTCTCCCTTTTTTCTTGTCCCTTCAGTGGTTGTAACAAACCAAAGGCTTCCCACTTAAAAGGGATTTTTATGGGGTCTTCTTGAATCTGCCTTGATGGGGAGAGCACCTTTATTGAATACCGGTGAAGAGTTGTTTATCAGTTGACACGTGTGTGTGTGTGTGTGTGTGTGTGTGTGTGTGTGTGTGTGTGTGTGTGTGTGTGTGTGTGTGTGTGTGTGTGTGTGTGTGTGTGTGTGTGTGTGTGTGTGTGTGTGTGTGTGTGTGTGTGTGTGAGAACACCAGGTCCATCAGAACAGTCTCAATGACACTGGTTTATTTACACCTAGATGTCGGTTACAACAGGAAGGAAGTTACTTTTCCACCCCATTCTTTACAAAAAAGCCACTATAATGCTTCAAATCTATGTTTTGTCCTCTGCAAATTCTTTATATTTGGACAAACTTTTTACTTCCTTTACCTCCTCTGCACTCGGTCTGTTTTTTTTATTGCATTATTATTTTTTGCTAGTTACTCCCAAGTTTGAGTGCATTGCTTTGATTGTTCTGAATGTCACTTTGGATAAAAGCTTCTGCTAAATGATGAAATGTAACTAAAAGTTTGGGCATTAGGTTTCAAAGCCTTTCACATGTCATGACCCTTCCTCCACTCTCCACCGTTTGGACCTTGGCAACTCCCATTGGTTATACGCTCAGCTTGCTCCATCATTTCTTCTTCCCCCTGCACACTCTCCTCCAGGTGTACCGCCAAGACTGCGAGACCTTTGGCATGGTGGTGAAGATGCTGGTGGCCAAGGACCCCAATTTGGAAAAGCAGCTACAGGTTCCGCTCAGGGAAAACCTTGGGGAGATCCGGGAGCGCTGCCTGGAAGACCTCAAGCACTTTATCAGCGAGCTGGATGAGGCGGGACGGCAGTCGGAAACTTTAGCCTGACCCCCATTCCTGCTTCTCATCCAGTCACAAACTCTCTAGCGTAAGCAGTGGCCAATGAGAGACCAGAGATCTTGCAGAGACTTATGGCCGGAACAGGTCTGTTTTGTACTTTTGGGGAGTGGTTGACAAAAGATTATTGAGACAAGGAAGATATGGATTGCGGTTTTGCTGGACTTCTTCTCTGTGGAGCTGCACGCGAGTGAACAATACCTCCTGTATGTCAGGGCAACCCCCATGCCCCTGGGAGAAATCCCATGACATGGTGGCAATATGCTGATACATGATAGTGTTGCCTTGGAACACATCCATTTTGATTTGGGGCTGGTTAAACCTAATGACAACACTTTTTTTTTTTTTTTTTAATTGTTTTTCATAAACCTTATGGACAAACGAAATGTCCTTTTTTTTAATTTATTCGTAACCAAGTGTAAAGGTTTTAAATGTTGTCAAATTGTTTCCTGGAACAAACTTTTGTCGATGCTGGTTTAATTTGCTGACATCTTCCATAAAATGTATTTGTTAACAGAGCGGGATTTGCATACATGGAAGCAGACAGGTGACACGTTGAGCTGTTTTGTAGCATGTACAGCAGTGTAAATGTGATTAAGTAGTGGTAGAATTTGACATTGTGGACAGGGTTGCTGCTTCCAAATATGCTAAATTGTTATGTACAGTTTGTCCGAAGTTGTTGGTTCTTGGTTCTGATTTGTTTTTGTTTTCATTTGTATTTGCCTTTGAAACAGGGAACGGTTTCTTTTCCATGGACAGGTCATACTGCACAGAGTTTGTGTATTGTGATTAAACATATTGTATTACGGTTTAACTTTTGAAAATAAAATATGATACAAATATGTTAACGAATACATTTTCTTTGTGTTTGATGTAAGCTTTTTTGTCCAACTTATTTGAGATTTAACATGAAACCCAATTTAATATACCGTACACAAAATGCTCAAGATCACTTCTGTAGCTAAAACAGTAGCTAGTAAAACAGTGAACAATGTTTGTATAATTGTTAACTATGGTTTGAAAACAAAACATTGTTTAACTTGTAATGAAAAAGTACAGTCCCATATAAAGCTTTCCAAAGTGTGTTTTATTAAAAGCTATTTTATATCACAAAGCATTTAAATGACAGCACAGGGCTAGTGAGTACCTTTACTCAATAGGTATTGAGGTACTAATACCTGGACAAGAGCATTGTGTAGCGTTTACAATATAATATTGCTGAAAATATTATTATTGATACTTAATTGCAGAATGAGTATTGACATTTTATTTCACCAAAATTGGCTTGTGTTGTAGCAAACAATTGTGCTTCTGAAACATGTATGAAGTTGTGATTACAAATGGCATTTCTTTTTTTAACAATCGGAAAAACATTTCTTAAAACAAGGATACAAAAATACCAGTATTCAAATCTTAACTTAATATATACAGTATCATTTTGCACTATTAAATAATGATTTGGTTAGTTTCTAGTTGCTAGCTAAAGAATCAAACCTCCTGTTTTTACAATGGTATTGTTCCAAAACTTTTAGACGATAAATTGAGAAAACAAAGCAAAGTTGTTTATTGGCAAATATCAAATCTATAGGGATACAAGAAAATGTTGTCATTGTCTTAAAGTCTCTGCATAATTTCAATGTCCAAACTTTTTTTAACTGAAGCCCTCCAGATGTCCATTATAGTGCTAGAAAGAAAGTTCCACAAGTCAGGCCAACGCACATGCCTGATATTCAAACTATATTGCACAGATCAGATTTTGTCCTTTGCTGACTCAAAAGTTTGTGTCCCATATTTTAAGGATCAGCTTTTCTTGTGTATCAGAGCTGATATGTATGGCATTTGGCAATAAGATGTGGTCCGGAGATGATAAAGGGTATAAAGTCCGAGCAAGAAAAAAGGCCAAAAGATAATACACAGCATACTTATTCCTTTTGTCCATGCTTTTGGCTACACACTACTTCATGTAAGCATCCATGAAGAAAGGTTTATGAATCACAATTAAATAGTTAACAAGAAGCATACTTTTCTGGAATGAACTTTGAAACTGCGAAACATTAAGTGGTAGTCACTTTGGTAAATCATTACCGGAAATCCAAACACTCAAGATGTATTACATGACTTTCTATACGAAATGTCTTTCCACACGACTGTCTAAACTCATGAACCTTATCCATGTCCAAAGAAACATAAAATTGGAAATTCTGGTTTTCTTGCTTAATGGAGTGCATCCCCTTTCATAAATACAGGTCTAGCTAGCTTGTCTTACGATGTTAAGAGATTATACAGTTTTTGGCCCTGTGGCTTTTGCGGCGACTAGTCCGTGAGCCTAGGCTCTGTGGGGAAAGGGCTGTGACCCTGGTGGGGTAATCCTCAGTAAAGTACTGGTAGCGACCAGAGGCACGAGGCTGAGGGATTGGCTGGCCCAAAAAGTACCCTTCCTCCTCTGAATCTGAAGAAGAGGAGGAGCAGGTGGAGCACCAGTCGTCCTCATCTCTGTACAGACCCATGATGTGCTCGACCCGTGGGTCGTTCTGGTGCGCCGAGCTCGGAACGGCATAATCGGGCTGGGTTTGGGGATAGTGGGGGGGCAGTCTGCACTGGGAAGGCTGGGCGAACATCGCCCCAACTTGAGGCTCACCCGGAACCCCCCCGCTGGGTTTCGTAGGGCCTCTGCATTTGCTCGAGGGGGACCACATTGAGAGCGTTGTCCCGAGCGGGATTTGCGGCTTCTGCGATGCCTGCCGGTATGGTGGACCTGCCTGCTCCGGCCGTGGTGGCTAGCCGGGCGTCCGTGTTCTCTGGCCGGCTCATCGGCTCTGCGGTGAACCCGCCGCTGAGGTCGCTCGCTCATAGGGTGCTGCCTGACGTTCACCTCGATGCCATCGTAACATCCGTTGTCCACAGTGTCTTCTGAGAACTTGACCATCTGAGGTGGCCTGCTCTGAGACCGGCTCCTCCTCAGAGCCGGGGCCCTGGAGCAATGATGGAGACAAGACCTCTGGGAGGGAGATAATGAGAAGGACCCTCCAGCAGCACATCCTCTCATTCCCATCATTCCCATTTCATTTGCAACCTCCTCCACCTCCACTGCTGACCTCTGCTGGTGTTGGTGGAGGTGGGAGTGGTGTTGGTGGTGGTGGTTATCCAGCTCTGGGACCGTCAGGGAGTTTGCGCTGTGGTGAATATGGGATGAGTTGAGAGTTCCCATGTTGCTCATCTTCTCACAGTCCTCAACGGACTCTAAAGGCGGCTTTAAACCATGGAGCGAGTATAGGATTGTTCGTTCTTTACTGTCTCCATCTACTGATGCACCTGGGATGAAGAATAAAGAAAGATGTTTAGAGATATGCATCAAGAAAAAAATGTATACATGCAGGTCTATGTCATTAAAAGTCTGCTTCTTACCGGTGATGTTGGAAAGGGCCAATGAGTCCATGGAGTCTCCTACACCTTGCTCTGCCTTTCTCAACTCGTCAGTGATACACTCCAAGGAGTCTTCATACCATTGCCTGGGGTCCCTCCAAAAGGTTTGCCTTCCCGGTCCACATTGGTCCTCCTCTCTGTCTAGCTCCAGCTCCTGTATCTTCCTAGCACTAGCTGGACCAGGGTGGCTCCCGTAAGCAGAGTCTCCCAAGCCGTCCTGGGACTGAGTCCAGTACATCTCAGGAAGGTTTTTCTTACTGATAAATCCAGGGCTCAGGCTATTGGTTTGGGATTGACTGTAGATCTGACTCTGAGATGGATTTGGAGAAGTTGGCGAGGATAGGTTCACCCCCATGGAAGTAGCATCAGGTTTCAGCCAGGGATCAGAGACCTCCATTGGTCTGATTCTGTCGCTTGCCGGGGGCTTGTAGCTTCAGGTGACGGTTGATGGAACATCCCCGCAGTCACCAAACTTGAGCAGAAGCTGAGTCATGAAGTCCTCATGCTGCGCCCACTCTTCCGGGTCCTCATCTCCACCTGCCTCCTGTTCCTCTCTCTCTCTCCAGTACCTCTCCTCCTCCAATCCTGCCTGCGCAAGCTTATGCCCTACGATATCAATGTCCCGATCAACATTACCGTCTATGCCCCCATCGACGTCTCCATTGGTGCACTTACACTCTGAGGGGGTTGCCGGTGGCAGAAGGGGGGCTTAACACTTGGGACTGTCTCCACTGATCTGCAGGCCTGCTGCTCTTCCCCATGCGGACACTGCGGCGGGACTCACGGGAACGGGCCGACTGGAAGGCCGAATCGGCTGAATCCGAGGCATGGACGTCCTCACCCTGACTGCAGGCCTTGGAGCAGTAGATGCGACCCTCTTTGGGCAGGAAGGGACAGCCCAGCAGGGAGGCTTTGCACTGGGCACAGCAGAAGCACTGATCGGTGGCGTGCCAGTGGACCCCTTCGTAGGTCATCTGGGCGTGGTCTACGCCTAGGTAGTTGAAGGAGAGTGAACATTTTCATTACAACACTATTTAAGGTACCCAATCTCACCACCCACAACAAAGGCAGTTGCTTGATTATTTGTCACATGAACAAGTTAGTTTAATAGGGAACTAACTTCAATGAATGAATTGAATGATTGCTTACCGATGTTCTCGCCACAAGCCTCACAGTACTCTGCGTAGAGTGACTCAAAGCAGCCACAGCAGTAAGGACGGCCATCCCTTCATGATGTACCGCTGGCCTCCCAAGCATGGCCTCACATTCGTAACAGGCAAAGTGCTTCATGTGCCAGTGGCGTCCCTCTGCCCTCGGTGCACTCATCAGCGAGGATGATCTATGAAACACACAAAACTCCTGTTAATCCCGAGTAGCTCGATTTGGTCAGTACAGCATATTGTATGATATTGAATGCAAATACTAGTGTTACTGTAATGATTCCTATCAAAATTAAACAACTAATAGAAGTATTTCACATGTCTATTTGTTGTTGTGCAACTGCATAGGATATGGTACCACATAGTTAGATAGCTACGCAGAGATATGATGTACGATGTAGAGGTATGAGAACTTGAGAACCAAATGAGAACATTCATTGAGCACTGGCAGACTCGTATTGAATTTCATTGTCTGGTTTTTCAGGACTTAAGGGGGTGGTCAGGCTGTACTGTTATGTGTACCCCAGTATAAAATGTCCGCTTACCTCATCGCACGCAGAGCATCGTGGCTTCAGCACTTCGGCGTGGTGCCTCCCACAGTGGATCTTGCCGTTGTGGTGGAAATAGATGAGGTCCACCAGCAGCTCTTGACACGTGGAGCACGAGAAGCATGCCGGATGCCAGCAGGGGGTCGGCCCCCGCCCTGGACGCAAAGATGGCCATCTCCCCTACGTTGATGCCTCCACTGCACTGTTTGAACCGAACAAAACGGAGAAGACTTGAGCAAACGGAATAATGGGCAGATGGGACAATGACAGTCCACTTTTCAAATGCCATGACTGGTCGGGTACTAAACAGACACTGTCTATATGGTTAACATTAACAAGAAGATTGTGGGGGATCTCTTCAAAACAGACCTGTGTTATTCTATTGATGCCCCCTGACACAAGAGGAATGTCAAATGAGCAAGCACAGCATTTGTGGACGGAAGAAGATCAGCTTGTGCAGGCTGACGTTTCAGTTACAAGTGGGATGACAACAATGGCAGGCCAAACAACAGGTTGTGAGTATGACATGAGATATACTATACTCTTAATGGAATCTGAGATATTTACAGTAGATCCACTATATCTTTATACAACTGTCGCGGCCCCATTGCATTTGCAATAAATGCCATTTGCAATCAAAGACATGAAACCATTCACCATTACCATTTTTTACTACATTACTAAACCTATTACCATTTTTGGCAGTTCTGGATCAGTGCACGACTTCAACCGGGCACAACAGCCTTGGAAAGCCTCAAACACACCCAAGTGAGCACTCAAAAACGGTGAACCTCGCATAGCCTCAGCCTCAAACATCAAAAGTATTTAATTATTTATAGACAGGCTTCTCCTGTTGTCCCGCCACCGGGCCTCGCTCCGATCATATGACCCCAGAGAAGGAGATTGGCCGAGCATGCTGAACATACAATCACGAGTCTTTATATAACCCAGCGGAGCCATGAACACACCGAGGGGAGGGGGGTGGCCATGGGATACCTGCCCAGCTGTTAACCATTATTACCAGGCCGACCCGGGCCTGGAGCACGGGGGGGTCATGTATCCCCTGCAGCTCAAGCACCCGGAAACTCAATCCTGGCAGTGTGTGTGTGTGTGTGTTTTGTGTGTGTGTGTGTGTGTGTGTGTGTGTGTGTGGGGCGCTTGTTACTATGTGGATGCATCAATATGTTTACTATGTGCTGCACATATGAATGGTAAGTAGAGGAATGTGTGTGTGTGTGTGTGTGTGTGTGTGTGTGCGTGTGCGTGTGTTGGTGTGGGTGTGCTTGTTACTATTGGATACTTAAATATGTTTACTATGTGCCACACATATGCATAGTAAGTAGAGAAGTGTGTATGTGTGTGTGGACATTGTGCTTGTTACTATGAAGATACTTCATAAGTGTTTACTATGGTGCTATGCACATCCATAGCAAGCAGAGAAATGTGTGTGTGTGTGTGTGTGTGTGTGTGTGTGTGAGAGAGACTGTGTGGGCTTGTTATCTACATGGATACATCAACATGAGTGTTTACTATGTGCTGTGCACATGCATCGTGAGTAGAGGATGTGTGTCGTTGTGTGTGTCTGTGTGCATGTGTATGACATGAATGTGTGTAAGTGTAATATGTCTCTCTCTCTGTCTCTGTAACCAGATAACAGAGAGAGAGAGGGAGCAGAGAGAGAGAGACATGTATGAGACAGGGGAGGGGGAGATAGAATAGCTGTGTACAACTGAGTGCTACTAGTATGTCCCTTATTATGGTTGTGTGTGCTGCCTGCCTGCTGAGTGCGTGCGTGTGTATAGTATGTGTGTGTGTGTTTTGTGTGTGACCTTGCATCTCAGAGACTTAAGTGGTGACAAGCCACATCGCTCTTCTGGTGGTGGGGGGGGTGGATTATCAGGCTGAGTGTGTTCTTCCTGGGTCGCATCCAAGGCTACCAAGCCCTCTCTCATGATGGCGGTGGTGTGGTGGCTGCCCCCCTCTGCCCCTGGGCCACCAGGGCTGACATCCTCCAGCAGGATGTGGTTTCTCGTCGCTATGGCTTTAGCCCCGGAGCGAGCCGTCCACTATACCACCATGTTTGTCTTATGGTAAGCCCAGTGGGGATCCGGGTGGGAGGCGGGGTACCGTATGTATGATTTTGGGAAATAGGAGTCTGGAGGTTTGCATGGCTGTGGGTGCTGTGTTTAAAATGCTGGTCGATTTGATTACTGTAGAATGGTATGTTTGACATATATATACTCTCTATATATATATCTATATATATATTATATATGAAGTATGGTAATACTTATAGGAAATGATAGTTATTGACAAACATGTCTGCAAATAATGCAATAAGTGACATCAACCATGGTCAATAAAGATCCGATCCGACTGCACTGTGGTTTTCATAGTAAATTCATCTCATTGCCAATCAGAATGAAGCTTCGGGAGCAGCATGTGGCATTGTAAGAGCAAGTGTAAGCTACCCATGAAGTATGTGTGTTGTTTGTTGTGTGTGTATGCATGAGTGAATACACATCAGTCACTGTTTATTAGCAACCGTGTGTTTTATACATTTGTAACTGTGTGTATGACTGTTATTATTAACTGTGCACGTGTGCAAAACACACACACACTGTTAGCAACACTGTATCAGCGGTGTCTCTTTTACGTTCTCACAGCGGCTGTGCTGCAGGCGCGGGGCAGGACCTTGGGCGTCCCCTGCCCAGTGCCTCTCTCTTCCTCTGGGCACTGAACATGAGGAGCTCCCTCCTCTCCTCCTCACTCAGGGTCTGCAGTACCCACCTGGGAGCGGGAGAGAGAGATGGAGGAGGAGGAGAGAGAGGGAGAGAGAAGATCAGCAAAAATATTAGTTTTGATTATTTAAAAAACAGAATAACTTTACTTATAGAATAAAGATAAAGAATGGATAAACAAAAAACAAAGGGAGATGGAAGAAGAGCAATCAAATAGACATTGTGTATATATGCTTAATTGCTTTTATGTTTGAAAAGTTTTGAGCATGTATGTCCAACAGCAAGTCTGTAATGGTGGGGCATTTTGATTTGATTTCCCCTTCAATGCACTGTTTTATGTGATGGCATGTGAGACACCACAAAGCCCTCTGTGTTTGAAGACGGCGCTTCAGGAAGCGGATTAAAGACGATGCATCATCGCTAACAACTGGCCGGGCTGCGCTCCAGACAACAGTAAACGATAGCACACACACACTTATGCCCTTTCTCTTTCTAATTGTCTCTTGCTATCTATCTCTCTCGCTCTCTTTCTCGCTCACTCTCTCTCACTCTCTCTCATGTCTTTCTATCTACTCTTGCCAAGTCTCTCTCTACCCCTCTGCCGATCTCTCTATCGCGCTCGCTCTTATAACTATCTTTGCCCCCTCTCTCTCTCTTGCTAAAATGTCCCTCTCTCTCCCTAACCCCCCTCTCTCTCTCT